>JBAMBQ010002084.1:0-10417 GCA_037044495.1 Stegana nigrithorax
GATGGACAAATATATGCGGGGAAAGAACGGTCAATTGCTAAGGAATAAGATACTGAACGAAAACAAACGACTACCGTAGGCAGTATTAACGTAAGCAGCACATTTGAATGAGGAAAAGGGACAAAAAGAGAACAAGCAAAGCGAAGTCAGACAAGACGCCCAGTTTTCGCTGCGTCTTTTACCGTGCCCGGCCGCACCTAATTCTAAAACTTAACAGTGGTCATATTAAATTTTCTTTGGTACAGTATCTATTTATAAGTTGTCTCTAATGGAACCACATTACGTCACACTTATTCAGTCATAGCTTGCTTTACTCATTTGGCAACTAAAAGATATTATGCGAGCAAAGAGTAACATTCGACATTACTGTCACTGATCTAATAAAAAAAATGCAATGTAGTTGGATTTCATTAATAATAATACGAAAACCATTTCAAAGAAAAATTCTTACACAGACAATTGTAAAAAAAAATATAAAAAAAAATTTTCAATTAACTATCAAAAATCATACAAAAATAATTTATTGATTCGACTCATGAAAGAAAACGATTTTTTTAGTGTACCTACTAACCCATTAGCATGAAATATTAACAAAAAAAAAATATAAATAAAAAATATGCAAGTAAAACAGAAGTAAGAGTAGTATCAAAAAAAAAATGTAAACACACAAAATAAAATAAAAAACTAAGTTTAGATTAAATTTTGTTGAAACTCGAATTCACAAAATTACAACTAAAAGTCTAATCAAAGACCGTTCATATTAAAAGTGTTCTCTTAATTATTGTCTTTTAACTTCTTGACATTTATTTGCTCTTCTTTTTTTTATCGCTTGCGCGATTCAAAAGAAAAGAATTCTACGTGTGAATGCCTTACGCGTGAGAATATGAACAAGGGATATAAAATGTTTATTACGTTATTATTTTTCTTTTTCCTTTTTTTTTATATACTTGCTGAGCATAGTCTGGTCTTCATTTATTCTTTCTTTTGATTGCTTCTTCGTTCCTTTTTTTTTTGTTTTCTTTTTGCTTACACTTTTTATACCCTGTACCAAAAAATGGTAAAGGGTATATTAAAGTTGTGCAAATGTATGTAACAGGCAGAAGGAGGCGTCACAGACCCTACAAAGTATATATATTCTTGATCAGTATCGAAAGACGAGTCGATCTAGCCATGTCCGTCTGTCTGTCTGTATGAACACACGGATCTCGGAAACGGTAAGACCTACAACCACCAAATTTTGCACGAAGACTCTCTTAACCCATAGGCATAACGAGTTTATTTTGGTTTTTCGATATTCAACCTATAACATATAGATGCCATAGGAACGATCGGCCGAAAAGCCATATTTAGCATATTTAACAAAAACCGCTTTATTTTTTAAGATATGTTTACCAAATTTGGGATTTAATTGTTTTACCTAATGCCCAATCACATATCTAAAAACTATGTATATCGGTTCACTATATCATATAGCTGCCATAGGAACGATCGACCAAAAAACAACATTTACTGAGAAAAATTTTTTTGTATATTAAGCAATCGTTATCAAATTTTGGATTTAACAATTCTAAGTAATATCCAATAATATTCCCGAATATTATAAATATCGGTTTGCTATAACATATAGCTGCCATAGGAAGGATCGGCCGAAAAACAACATTTACTGAGAAAAACTTTTTTGTATATTAAGCAATCGTTATCAAATTTTGGATTTACCAATTCTAAGTAATATCCAATAATATTCCCGAATATTATAAATATCCGTTTACTATAACATATAGCTGCCATAGGAAGAATCCGCCGAAAAACAACATTTACTGAGAAAAACTTTTTTGTTTATTAAGATATCGTTACCAAATTTTGGATTTATTGATTCTAAGTAAACTCAAATCATATTCCTAAAAATGATAAATATCGGTGCACTATAATATATAGCTGCCATAGGAACGATTGGCCGAAAAATGGCTTTTACAAAAAAAAAATTTTTTTTTCTTGAGATATCCTTACATAATGAATACAAAATATTAAAGCAACAAAAAAATATATTAAGTTTTTGCTTCGGTACAGGGTTTTCTATAGTCGGTTACGCCCGACTATAGCCCTGCCTTTCTAGTTCTCTTTGCACTTAAAACGACTTATCGACTAATAATGTTTGCCAGTAAAATAGGACCAAAAAATAATAAAATAAAAAAACTTTGCTTACTAACTAACTTACGATAAAGCTGATAAAAAAATAATTAAAAAAAAAAAAAAGAAACAAAACGCAAATCAAACTATGCACAGAAAAAAATTTTAGCACTCAAGCCAAATTTTAGTATCACTAAAAAGAGGTCATTCACTTAGTTTTTCTCTTTTTCCTTTATATATTTTTTTTCTTTTTATTTTTTGCCGCAGCAAACGATGTCAAACGAAAGAAAATTAAATTATGGACTTTGATTATTCTTAAGTATATAACCTTACGCTACACTCCCTACGAAAATTTGACCTATTGGATATTTCTTTGATATATATAGGTTTTTCTGTATTTATTTTCTTTTTCGCGAGTCTCTTTCCGACAGCTCTTTTTTATTATCATGTTTACTTGATTTCACACACTTAAGCGGCACCGACCAAAGCTATCTAATTCACGCTTCACTGACTTTGTGTTTTGCGAAGAACATTATCATGCACTGGCTCACGCCTGTAGTTTCTTGCTTTGTAAGTTCGCTTGTGTTAAACCGAAAAGGAAACGCAACATTTGACCACCTTTCTGCCTATTTTATGTCCTTCGTCTTGCAGCCTCTATTTTCCTTCACTCTGAATCAGCTGCTGGTGTTATGCCTTAAACCGGGCCACCAGTTCCGCTTGTGCCGACTTTACTTTTGTTCTCCTTTCGCCAATTCGTCCCCTTGTCTTAACTGATGGCGACTATGCCTTTTTTTTTTTTTGCATTTGGAAACAATTTCCGCCATAAAGTTGGACATTTGCTGCTTTTTGCGCTGGCCTTTCTTCAGATGTGGGAAAAGCGTTAATTCCCGTTTAATTTCACCGTAACGTGCGGGAAAATTTCGACTCCCGTACGATTATGTTGCGAGTACCGCTGAAAAAATCGGTATGTTTGTTCTTGTCGGCTAGGCCCCGCTCCAAATTTTCACGCGTTATTAATTCAGAGGTCTGCCGACCTTAATTCTTCGATATCTGTTGCTCTGTCACTTATTTTCATTCTATCTGTTAGTTTATCTGAGCCTCTCCCAAGTTTTGAGCTTTTTTTGTTTTTTCTTTTGTGAGCTAGCTACTCCTGCGCTCTCGGTTCTCTTTTTTTTTTAAGTTTTTCTAAGCTTTCTGCTGGCTATCGAACTTGCCGATCGCTGTTACGACTCCAGTTCCTGTGTTCGATCTGTCGCTTAATAGCAAGCACTTAACATCATCCGGCAAGCGTTACAACGTACTGAAAATTTTACGAAATTGCAGTGTTGTAGAAATTAATCCGTTATAAAGAAAACTTCGTTGTATAGAAGTTCGTAATAGTGAAGTTCAACTGTAGTTGAAATATTATGAATTGTTGAAGAATGCAATTTAAGGAATTTTGTATTAAAAATTAAATATTTTTTATAACTATTATTGATGCATTCATTGATTAAATCCAAATCAAAAATCCACCTTAAAATAAATTAAACTTCACACTTAGCATTAGTGCGAGCAGTACAATAAGGAAAACAATAAATCAAAGAGTAAATTAGAACAGATTTCTAAATTTTAAAGCGTAACGCGATAATACGTGTAAGTGTTCATCACCGTATTATAATTTTTTTTTTCATACGTTTTCTATTAACTGTAGAAAACAAATTAATAATCGAATCAAATTCGACGACCTTACAAATTTTTTAAAAATATATATTAAGATTATATTATATTTTCTAAAATCTCTGTTAAAATACAGAGCATTAATATTATCAAATTTAATTAAACAATCAGTGTCCATCACAAAATTTTTGAAAACAAATTAAAATAAATTAATTTTCACTCACATGTTTAAACAACTATTCAAGGAATCAAACTAATTTAAAATTAAGTGATTAATAACTACTTTGAAACTTTTTTATTATAAAATTTATATATGCTATTCAAATACTTTTCATTGCTGATAAAAGAAACTGACTTAGCTAATGAGCCTTTTCCGTTCGTTTTAGGAAATGAAATTTAGTTTATTTGACATGACTCGAATATGCCGCACCACGAACAAAGGTGTATTCCGATCGAACGAATTTTTGCAACTAACTTTAAGTGCAGAAGGCAAAAGCGGATAATATGAAATTAGGAGATAGGCGACAAAATTAAAGAGCGCATATATTGCTGCGCAGTGCAATTTACAATAAAGTACAACTACAAAAAAAAAACAGCTACTTATCAGCTGCATCTTTGGCTGCGGACTGAGCTAAACATCCTCCCCCCGTTGGAAGACACGGACTTTCAACATCATTTTGCTTAGGCAGCAAACAAAGCTTCTGCATTGCTTTGCGGGTGATTTCGGTGGCGGTTTTCAGAATGGCCACCCGGGCAACCTTGTCATCTCCCACGACGAGTTCAACCACACGAGGGAGTAGCCACTTGAGAGGGGGCTCGTTTTCGTTTTTGACCAAAACAACGTCCCCAATCTGAATTCCAGCCGTTGAGAAACGCCACTTGGTGCGCTGTTGTAGAATCGTCAGGTATTTTTCCCGTTAACGCGCCCAAAATATCTGCTGGTAGTAAGTGATACGCTGCGAGCGATCTAAGCGGTTGAAGTTGAGCTTTGTGACGTCAGGCTCAGAAAACAAAACTGGCGTACCAAGGAAATGTGCTGGCGTTAGGATATCGATATCACCTGGGTGCTCTGAAATTTAAAATAAAGGCCTTGAGTTATTTATGGCTGCAATGTGGCAAACGAGGGTGCGGAGTTCATCAAAAGAAAGCAAGGAAGGGCCAACAGCTCGAATGATGCTTCGCAGTTTTAACTGCAGCTTCCCACAGCCCACCAAAATGAGATGCAAATGAAAACGCAGCATTTAACGGGAGCCTTTTTTCAAGTCTCACTTTTGTAAAAGAAAGGTCCACGGAAGTCCAGTCGAGTCACCTTGAATGTGTACGAGGCGCTCACCCGATATTCAGGCAGGTCCGCCATAATATGCTCAGCTGCAAGTGGCTTGGCTCGAAAGCATATTAAGCACTTGATCATAGCACTTGAAACTGTTTTACGTCCACCGGCAGGTCAGTATTGAAGACGAATCGCAGCAAGCAGCGAGCGAGGTCCAACATATAAATTACCACGATGAAAGTTTAAAATGATTTCGCGCGTTACTGTCGTGGCAATATTATTGGATGTTGAGATTCATATGGCAAAGCTGAATTTTTTAACTGCCCTCCAATACGCAAAATTCCAGTATTGTCCATAATTGGCGCAAGAGAGGCGATAGAGCTTGACGGCTTGACTTGATGCTCAAGAAGAATGTATTGGTAGTCATCGTGTAGAGTTGTCATTTGAATGGAGCGTAGAAGCAAATGTGCACCCAAGTCAATTTGCTCAATAGTAAGACTGGGATGCCTGATGCGATGAATAAATTTGTAGATGTACACAAACACTTGCTTAAGCTCGTCCCATAAGCTTTTAAATTAACAGTCCATCCTAAGATCAACCGTTCGCACTAATCCTATGAGAACCCTTTTCTTTAGTTCCGGAAGTGGAATTACTGAGAGGCAAGTAGCTGGCCATTGAGATTTATCCTCGATAAGTAAGCTTGGCCCACGAGTCCAAAGCGATGATTCCAACCATTCACTGGATCTTTCGATAAAATGTCAGCAGGATTGCATCTTGTGGGAACGTAACTCCATTCCATGCCAGAAGTTAGTTCCTGAATTAGAAGAATGCGATTTAAAGTGAAGATTTGAAAACGTGACGGTTCTTCTCTAAACCATGACAACACTACTGCTGAATTTGACCAACAATAATATGGGCATGAAAACAGATTCATTTGCTGGACTTCGCGAATGAGCTGGGCCAGCAGTGCAGCAGCACAGCTCCAACATAGGAACTGTAAGTGTTCTTAGTGGCGCCACTCGAGACTTGGCACACAGAAGATGGGAGATACGCTGGCCTTGTGCCATTGATGTAACATATATGTAGCCTCCATAAGCGACGATGCTGGCGTCGCTGAACCTATGAATTTCAACAACGCTGCTCGGCAAAATAGCTAATTGAGGAAACTGTAGCTTCGGAGTGCAACCTATGTCAGCAGACAAACTTGGCCACAATGAATGCAGCGATGCAGATAGGCTCTCATTCCAATCAAGTTTTTCTCTCCAAATTTGCTGCAGAAAGATTTGAACCTTTGTTACCACCAGGCAAATAAGATCAAGGGGGTCGTGACAACGGGCTATTGTGGACAAAACAGAGCTCTTGCTTGGCTTTAAAACAAATTTCATCGGTGGGAAAGAAAACAACAGGACATCTGATGTTGAATTCCACGTAAGACTCAGCGTCTTGGTGATACAGCCGATGGGGAACGAGAATTTTTCACCAATTGCTAATTGATGCATGGTTCGCACGGAAAGAAAAGAGACCGGTTTTGTGCCGTAGGTGATGGTATCGAGTCGAAAAACTTGAATTGCTTGTTGCGGTGAATCAAGCCTTAGGATGCGCTGTAAATAGCTGTCAGGACTGCTTACTCGGACGCACCGATGCGTTTTGAAGATGTGGCCGGTTAAGGCGATTGGAAATGTGCGAAATTATAGCAATGTGTTGAACAGCTTTGGCTGCAATGTTGGTCCTGCCATAAGTAGCTCGTTTAGTGAGTAGCCTGATGAAGATTTGGTCGAACCATCAAAGACCAACCTCAGCTTGGTAGTGGTGCTGTCTTCTTTTCGTCCGCATTGGTGTGGTAAATAGAACTTCCATAGACTATATGCGTTTGAATCCACAAGTGACATGTGTTTCAATTCCAAATATTCATGAACAAAGGAATACGGGGCTTTGAGCTGCGGTCGACGTTCGAGCTTGTTTTCCAAATTGAGAAAATGACGATAGGCTTACTGGTAAGAATTCCCTAGAAGATTCACACTCTGGGCAAACGAACTGAATATTCACCTGAAGGCAGCCGAGTAAAATTTACCTTGAAATGAGCTTTGCAATTAAGCTCTTTCTTGATGTGTTTGCAACAAAATTCACCAAAACTTTCCACTTCCCAAAACTGCCGAACAATGTCATCTAGAGAAACTTCAGGTTCGCTCTATGTATGCTCTGTAAAGATTGAGCAACGAATGATATTGCCTTGTGTGGCCACTCGAGTCGCCACCAGAAACTATCCACCCCAATCGGATTTTTTGCAGCAATGGAAGGCCACCAACCAATTTTATCTGGTCAACACAAAGAAGATCGAAAAAGAGAAATCCTCTGGGGCTTGTATAAATCAGGATCAGCCAATTTTATATTATGTAGATGGTATCTTCCATTGTTCCGTGGTTAGCGTCAGGCTAGGTTGATCGTCCGTTATGATAGGCGCAACCAATGCCGAAACGGAAGCAGCATAATCTGATGTTCTACATTTGAGGCTGATATTTACAAAATATCCCTCCGAGCGAAAATTGGCGTCGCTAAGTCCGGAAACAGTTGTTGTGGTTTTCTTTCTGGGTAACTGCATGGAACCCATGCGCCGGAACGATTTTTGACAATAACAACGGTAGTGGCAAGCAACACCTGTTCGGAACTGAGGTTCTGGACAATTAAAGAGGCACAAGCAGATGAAGAGCCTTGCAACGAAAGGTCTTTCGACGACAATAATGTGTTAGAACGAGATTAGGTGTCTATTGTCCTCAAGGCTGAGAATTCTCTGCATGAGACATGGTGGGTTGCGTATTAAAATTAAGAAGACTGTGATGTTTGGAACCACATTCTCTGTAAGAACCTGAACTACATTTACGCATCTGATGACCAGGTTTGAGACAGTTTAAGCAAAGAGCGAGTCTCTTAGCCTCACGTAGTCGAGTTTGGGGTGACAAGTTGCCAAACTGAGAGCAACTGTATATAGAGTGGTTTGCGTTATTGCAAAACATGCAACCATTGGCTGATGTTTTAGTAGCGACAAAATTTCTAGTTGAGTGAGAGACATTTCTACTTTTTCCAACCTGATAGCTGCCAGCAAATGCAGCAGCGGCTTGCTCCGAGTTCTCCAGCTTCTGACAGCGTTTCTCAAGAAATTTAGGGAATTGCTCACAAGTGGAAATTTGATCCAACGTTGCAGACTCCTACCATTTAGCTTGAGTCACTCAGTCGACTCTTTGTAGAAGGCTATGTATGATGATGCTGCTGGCAATCTGATCGAGTGTGCCCATGTTCTTCATAGCAAGTTTGCATTGAGCGTATCAGACATAGCACGGAGTTTAGCAGCGGAGGCAGTCTCAATCTTTGAAAGCCATAGAATCTCAGTTATATGTGTCTGGAAAATTAAAAGCTTATTATTGAATCGATTGTTAAGCAATTTCAAAGCCACGTGATAGTTGGCATTGTTGATTTCGAGCGAACGTATGGTTTCTAAGGCAGGGCCATTTAGACACGACCTCAGGTGTTGCAACTTTTCAATGTCTGAGAGTTCAGTGTCTTTGTCGATGATCGATAATGATGGTTTTGAACAGCGCGATAAAATCGGCATACTCGGTGTAGCCGCCACTAAATTCTGGAAGCTTGAGTTCCCGCAAGCATGACCTCGTTTGAGTTAAGACAGAACTAGGCTCAGTAGCTAGTTCTGGGCGCATTGTTGAGCATGGCAAACTTGCAATTTTACGCTTACCGATTTCCCGTAGAATAGTGTATTTTATTGAAAGGCTTAATTCCTCGAAATCATCGTACAATTGGCTCCCAATTTCGTCAAACTCTAACTCCTCCAAGGAACTGTGAACCAAAGAGAATGACTCTTTTGATTTGTTTGTCATTTCCAACCGCAGGTTTAATTTTTCCTCACTCATTATATTAATTCTTTCAGCTGTTAGAGCAGCCTTAATGTTTTCAGCGTGAGCAAAAATTGATTGTGCCTTACGCTTATAAAACGACACCCTGTCACTTTGAACAACAGCTGTATTATCAATTTGAATTTTAGTTTCAGTTGTAGTTTCACACACACTTCTTTACGAATATATTTTTAATTCTTATTTGCACAAAATAATGTGCATGAAAGAACGATGTATATAATGTTTTACACTGCTTGACCACTTTAAGTATTGCGCAAAATAATGCGCTTGAAACAACGAAAGTCTAGCGTGTTCACCGGTGGTGGTGTGTAAAAACAACAACAACGAGGTGTTGAACCGGCGCAGCGAAACAAGCGACGAAAATGTAGGCGAGAACAACTGTTAATTGAATGTCTATGTGCAGTCAACCGTGCACAAATAAAACAAATCAAATTTTTTTTTATCTCGTCAGGGTCACCAAAATTATAATAGCTAATGAGCCTTTTCATTAGCTTTTCGAAATTTAGTTTATTTGACATTACTCGAATTGGCCGCACCATGAACAAAGGTGTAGGCAAAAGTGGATAATATGAAATTAGGCGATAGGCGACAAAATTAAAGAGCGCATATATTGCTGCGCAATTTACAATAAAGTAAAACTAAAAAAAAAACAGCTGCTCATCAGCTGATCTTCGGCTGCGGGCTGAACTAAACACTGAAATTACTAAAACATCATATATACTTAAATTTTTGATCGGTGCGATTGCCCTTTTGATTTTTCAAAAAAATTGTGAACCAATTAGTTGAGTGGTAAACTTGTAGTAGAAAAAAAAACAAAAAAATTCAGGGTTCATCCCTGAGCAGGTAAAAGCTCTAATCGGGGAAGCTTTGGCGGAACAGCAAGAGGCCTTCAATAAACAACTGACTGAAGATACAAATGGGCTATAAAGTCTTTCTTGCGTACAGAAACAGGTGAAGAGGTACGAGAAGGTAGCGATCGTCCCATTCGCTCGATCGTTTTTAGAGACCTTTGATGTAGTTAAGAGTATTCCCGAATTCGACGGTACCCAGGCACGGTAAGTGTTATGGCGACAGGCAGCGCATGCTGCATACGAAGTCTTTAAGGAATCTGAGGGTAGTTGTAAACACTACCAAGCCACGGCATTAATTAGAAACAAAATCACCGAAGCCGCCGATGCCGTTTTGGCTTCTTTTAATACAGTCCTCAATTTTTTCGCCATCATCGATTGGCTCGATTTTACCTACGATGATATAAGACCAGTATATCTGATAGAACAGGAGCTATCTACGCTTCGTCAGGGGAACCTGAACATAAAGGACTACTATAGCGAAGTTGAAAGAAAATTGTTCCTTTCAACTAACAAGACAATCATGTCTTATGGTACTAACTACGCTCTGGTACTAGACCATCAGACTTGTCATCAGCGCTCGCACCAATCAC
>JBAMBQ010002085.1:0-18034 GCA_037044495.1 Stegana nigrithorax
TACTTTTTCAGATTTTTTTTTAAATTAAATATCTTTTTAATGTGTAAGCATCTATCATCCATGGCACAGGGGGTGAAAATCTCGTTTCACAATACAGATGTAAAACAGAGTAAGACGAAATCGGTGTCAGGGTTTATGGGAGTGTATTAAGCCAAAGATGTGGCTGCCTGTTGACAGAGTCACATGACCGCACCGACAAGGTTGCACGACCAACCCGGTGGATTTAGGGTCGCTCAAGACGACTTGAGTTGGTTTTCTGTTTTTGCCAATTTGAAGATTTATCTATATTATGATTTCTGATTTGTTAGAATTGTCTCTGCCTTCGCTTCCAGAATAACTATTAAGAAACTGGGAATCGGTTAATAAATGGGGGTGAAATCACTGCTTATAGGTTTCGTATCAAGGCATATAATTTCGTACATATAACAACAATAGAAATTGCATTACTGTAATTATATTCACAAAAACAAAATTCGCTTATGCTCTTTTGGTTGTGTGAGCTCGAAGTAAATGTGCAATGCTTACACTATTTTGCTTGCGTGCGCTCTCAGTACTTTTTATTGCTGTGTATCTTTGCTTAGATGCTGCTAATAAGGGGGGCAACATTAAGAAACTCAGAGATAGAGATTTTATATGAATGTTGTTGTTGTTGTACATATGTATGGTGACAATACTCCAGCATTAGGTTTGCATTAACCGAGTGTATGACGTATGGTGCTCACATGACGCACTACGTATGGTGCTTACATGACGGTAATATTTCATTTCACTACAGCTAACGAAAATGTGTTATACTTCAGATCGAGATTAAAGATGTTTCATACCAAAAACTCCCAGACAGATTTTATGTGAATGTTGTTGTTGTTGTGCACATTGTGACAGTACGCCAGAATATGTGTGACTAATAATAATAATAATATGTTATATTAGTAATATGTTTATTAGTAATGATTTGTATAATTTTTATCACCGATGTTATACTATTGTGCACTGGTGACAATAGAGTGCAACAGTGAATTGCTTTGTTTCTTTTCTATTTCATATATATTATACGTATTAAACATGTATGGGTCATATGAGTCTTCGTTATTGACCATAGAGTTAAATACTACATAGCGAATTTAACAGTTAAGCCTGTCACATTTTTTACTCACATATATGTGAAAATGGTAAGGTACTCTAATATAGAGACTGTCCTGTAAACCATATTAGTTGTTGTATACAATACATTTTTTTATTGCTTATTGTTTAAATTACGAATATTTTAGAAAGAGCAAATTAAAAGCGCGCATTGACAACCATTTGCTCTTTTTTTTTTACATGCAATTTCGTTTACGCATGCTGGAAACATATTCCTGGTAACATATTAAGTGTAAATGAACAGTCAATCATAGATAATTATTGCTGCTGCTCCAATCAATTTCATTTTGAATTGTGTGATTTATTTTTGTGTCATTTGCAATGCCGCGAGCATAAGTCATAGTACAATTAGAAAGCGGAATATTGAAGATCAAAGCACTGTAGGTGAACGAGAAATATCAGGAGAAATGTGCCGCGCTAGTATGTCAAGATTTCGAGCTTCACGAACACAAGAACAAAGAGAAGCAGCATGCCGAACGACAAGTTTGGCAATGGAAATTCCTCAAAATCAACATAATCATAATCTTCGACGTGCAAAAAGAAATGCTTTAAGTGATAATTTTAATCGAATAGCGTTTCAATACGATTGCACAATTGACTACAGCTCGCATTGTTTTGTTCAAATTGGCCCAATGGATGTTGTATGCGACCATTGCAGTGCATAGAAGTTCGCTAAAAAATCGCCTGGAATGTGCTGTCTCAATAAGAAGGTGAAACTACCATTATTGCCTCCACCACCTGAGCCATTACAGTAATGGCTCAATGGTGAAACACCACAATCGCGTCATTTCGGATTAAATACTCAAAAATACAATGCATTCTTCCAAATGACTTCACTTTGAACAGATATTATCGAAGATAGTGGATTCAATCCAACATTCAAGGTAATTTCTGATCAACAGAGAAAATGTTAATTTCTTTTTATTGACCCAGATCCAAGGCCAAATTCACCATCGAAACGGATCATTGCAATCGACTGAAGGCGAAGTGGATAAATTCGTTCAAATTTACTCTATGGTCAATATGGAAGAACAATTTGATCGGCGTCACACAATCAATACGGTAATAGAAAGAGAAATTCTTCAAGATTTGCAATTACTTCTTGGCCATCATGCATTGGCTCGGTTGTTGAAAACTGCGTTGGATGATAATTACAAAGTCGTGATCATAGCAGATAAACGACCATCTGGAATACACGAACGCCAATTCAACGCTCCAACAATTGATGAAGTTGTAATTGTAATTATTAGTGACAATTTTGAAAAGATATTGTGCTATCACGTCGCGGCACTGGACAACTACAACGAGTTTGCGAAACACACCAGTCATACGATACATTGCAATACCCGCTGAAGTTTTGGCAAGGAAAAGATGGATATCTCTTCAACATCAAAATGATAAATCCATTGAGCGGTGAGTATCGATATCATAATTTTTATTTGGATGGTGAGCAAATTATCAAGAAGGTTTGCTTGATAAATTACTACGCATACCGTTTGATGATTTGTCAAAATGCTGAAAACTGTTTACTATGGTTTCATCAATTATTTCAGCAAACAGAGCGCCTCAATTTCATTCGGTTCAACCAAGCCAAACTGCGTTTAGAGAAATATATTCATTTATGCGATGCAATCAGCAACGAATGAGATGCAGCTAATATTGGCAGACCGCGTCATATGCATGAATATGCGCAAGATGCAATGATATATGTTCTTAATTACAGTCATCCAGATCTGTTCATCACCTTCACGTGCAATCTGAAATGGACAGAAATTATTCAACTGCTGCTCCCCGGACAAACATCAACATCGATATCACCGCACGTGTCTTCAAACAAAAAATTGGATCGCTTATGAAATACAATGTTAAGCATCACGTGTTTGGGGAAACTCGATGCTGGATGTATTTGATTGAATGGCAAAAACGAGGCTAACCACATGCACACATTCTTATATGGATAGCCGAAAGAATCCGACCAGACCAAATAGATGATATCATATGTGCCGATATTCCAGATTCCAAAACCGATCCAGACCTGCATGTTGCTGTAATTACGAACATGATTCATGGACCGTGTGGCGCAATCAACTCTCAATCACAGTGCATGAGCAACGGCAAGTGTTCCAAGCGTCGCACTTTTTCACTGGCAACGATGGTTATCCACTGTATCGACGTCGATCAACCGTTGATAACGCTAGACCTATTACAAAGAAAGTGAAACAAAACGATGTCGTGGTCGACAACACTTGGATTGTTTCATATTCGCAGAATCAAATTGGTCGATATGTGAGCAACAATGAGGCGATTTAGCGTCAATTCTTATTCCCCATTCATGAACATTATCCTACTATTGTACATTTGGCGGTGCACCTGGAAAATGGTCAACGAGTTTATTTCAACGAATCAAATGTCAACGTGCTGAAACACCTCCAGCGACAACATTTCAAGTCAGATACGCACATTATTTACTATAATTGTTTCGACTTGCTTCTAATCGAATCCACGTGAACTATGAGACAAGTACAAGGATGAGATGTCAGAAGACATTTTACATCGAATTCGTGTCAGTACAGGGAATCCCGATCTCGAGCTGAATGCGGAGATGCATTACCAGACATTGCTTTTGATCGAAAGCGTGTGTTACCAGATATGCGGCAGTTTGTTAGTAAATTTAGGAAGGCGAGCAACAATTTGTTGTATGAACGATGCATTCTATCGAGAATTGGAACGTGAACGTGAATACCATCGAGATGCGTTGAACTACAAGGAGATTTCCAAAGTAAACAGGACTTTTTGAATCTAGCGCCCTCTAGTGGCGCCATCTATATGTCAACTGGTGCGTTAGAATCTGCTATCGTTTATCGACTTCCAGTAAAAATTTCATGACATTTCATCTATTGGAAGTGAGGTTATTGCGTTTTAAGTGTCAGTATGTTTTTGTCATCGGTGCGAGAAGATGGAAGTTGGCGTTTGTTGCACGATAATGCGCCGTCTCATCGATCGACGCTTGTGTCCGACTATTTGACCAAAAATCACATTTTAACCATCAACCACTCCCCGTATTCACCTGATATGGCACCGTGCGACTTCTACCTTTTCGGAAAAATGCATTTGCCGATGAAAGGAAAGCGTTATGCAGACGTAGAGGCCATTCAAAAGGCTTGCACCGATGACAAAAACATACTGACACTTAAAACGCAATAACCTCACTTCCAATAGATGAAATGTCATGAAATTTTTACTGGAAGTCGATAAACGATAGCAGATTCTAACGCACCAGTTGACATATAGATGGCGCCACTAGAGGGCGCTAGATTCAAAAAGTCCTGTTTACTTTGTAATCAGTTCGAACGAATGTACCACTGTTGAACCCCCAACATAAAGAAGTGTTCGCTGCGCAGAGCAATTTACAATGGCCACCTGGGCAACCTTGTCATCTCCCACGACAAGTTTAACCACTCGAGCGAATGGCCACCTGGGAGGGGGCAGGTTTTCATTCTTGACCAAAACAACGTAACCAACCTGAATTCCAGCCTTTGAGAAATGCCACTTGATGAGCGGTTGTAGAATTGTCAGGTATTCTTCACACCAACGCGCCAAATATCTGCTGGTAGTAAGTGATACTCTGCCAGCGATCTAAACGGTTGAAATTGAGCCTTGTCACGTCAGGCTCAGGAAACAAAACCAGAGCAGCCGTACCAAGGAAATGTGCTGGCGTTAGGACATCGATATCACCTGGGTGGTCTGAAATTCGAACTAAAGGCCGTGAATTAATTATAGCTGCGATATGACAAACGAAGGTGCGGAATTCATCAAAAGAAAGCAAGGAAGGGCGACAGCTTGCACGAAATGATGCTTCGCAGTTTTAACGGCAGCTTCCGCTTCAGCTGAATTGCCATTCTATACTGTCGGTTAGATGAAATTCATGCACTGCGCCTTGATGAGTATCATTAAAGAATAGCCGCTTCAAATCTCCTAACTCATTTTTTGCTCCAACAAAATTCGTGGTATTGTCAGACCATATCCGCACCGGCTTGCCGCGAGTGAGTATGAAACGCCTCAATGCGCTGAGAAAGGCTGAAGTTGATAAATATTGCACCAGCTCGAGGTGCACAGCCTTCGTTGAGAAGCAAATGAAAACTTACACGTAGCATTTAACGGGAGCCTTATTTCGAGTCTCACTTTTATGAAAGAAAGGTCCACAGAAGTCCAATCCAGTCACCTTGAGCGCTCACTCGATCTTCAGGATGGTCCGCCATAATAAACTCAGCTGCAAGTGGCTTGGCTCGAAAGCATATTATGTACTTGCTCACAGCACTTGAAACTGTTTTACGTCCACCGATAGGCCAGTATTGAAGTCGAATCGAAGCAAGCAACTAGCGAGGACCAACATGTAAATGATTGCACGCGTTACCGTATACTGTCGTGGTAATATTATTAGACGCTGAGATTTATATGGCAAAGCGGAATTTTTTAACCTCCCTCCAACACGCAAAAGTGCCAATATTGTCCATTACAATCGCAAGGGAGGCGATGGAGCACGATTTATCCTCGATAAGAAAACCTGGCCCAGGAGTCCAAAGCGATGATTCCAACAATTCACTGGGAAATGCGCCTCTCGATGAAATGTTAGCAGGATTGCACGTTGTTGGAACGTAGCGCTATTAGATGCCAGAAGTTAGTTCCTGAATTAGAGAGGTACGATTAGAAGTAAAGATTTGAAAACGTGACGGTTCTTCTCTAAGCCGTGACAACACTACTGCTCAATCTGACCAACAATAATATGAGCATGAAAACAGATTCATTTGCTGGACTTCGCGAATGAGCTGGGCCAGCAAGGCAGCAGCACACAGCTCCAAGTGGTTGCTCGAGTGGTGCCACTCGACGCTTGGCACATAAAAGATGGGAGATACGCTGGCCTTGTGCCATGGACGTAATACAAATGTAGCCTCTATAAGCGTCGATGCTGGCATCGCTGAAACCTTGAATTTCAACAACGCTCCTCGGCCAAATAGCTAGTCGAGGAAACTGTAGCTTCAGAGTGCAACATATGTCAGCAGACAAACTTGGCCACAATAAATTCAGCGATGCATGTAGGCTCTCATCCCAATCAAGTTTTTCGCTCCAGATTGGCTATAGAAACATTTTAGCTTCTGTTATCACCGGGAAAATCAGACGAAAGGGGTCATAAAAACGTACTTTTGTGGACAAAAGAGAGCGCTTGCTTGGCTTTGAAGCAAACTGCATCGTTGAGAAAGAAACAAATAGGATATCTGATGTTGAATTCCACGCAAGACCGAGCGTCTTGGTGATATCACTGCCGTCCTCGAACTTGATGAATGAATCTTTCTCTGAATCTGGAATCAGTTGTAGCATCTCAGGATCATTCGAGCACCATTTCCTGAGCTTAAAATGACCCCTTTCGAGAAGGCCAGTAGTTTGACGCATGATCTCCAATGCTTCAGCCGCCGAGTTGCAGCCAGTGATAAGGTCGTCAATATAAAAATCACGTAGTACTATCTTAGAGCCGATGGGGAACGAGAATTTTTCATCAATTGTCGATTGATGCATGGTTCGCACGGAAAGAAACGAGGCCGGTTTTGTGCCGTATGTGAGGGTATCGAGTCGAATAATTTGAATTGCTTGTTGCGGTGAATCACGCCATAGGATGCACTGTAGATAGCAGATTAAGGTGACGGTGTCGCCGGTTAAGGCGACTGGAAATGTGCGAAATTGTAGCAATGTGTTGAACAGCTTTGGCTGCAAGGTTGGTCTGATGAAGATTTGACCGAACCATCAAAGACCACGCTTTGCTTGGTAGTAATGCTGTCTTATTTTAGGACGCAATGGTGTGGCGTGAATACTCGGCTTTGAGCTGCGTTCAAGATTGTTTTCCAAATTGAGAAAGCGACGATAGGCTTGCTGGTAAGAATTCCCAAGAAGGTTCACACTCTGCTTAATGGGCAAACGAACTGAATATTCCACTTCCCAAAACTGCCGAACAATGTCATCTAGAGAACCTTCAGGTTCGCTCCTTGTTTGCTCTGTAGATTGAGCGACGAGTGATATTGCCTCGCCACCGGAAACTATCCACCTCAATCGGGTTTTTTGCAGCGATGGAAGGCCAGCAGCCAATTTTATCTGGCCAACACAGAGAAGATCGAAAAAGAGATTTGATTCGATTAGTAGGTCAATCCTCTGAGGCTTGCAGAAATCAGAATCAGCCAATTTTACTTTGGGTGGTATCTTCCATTGTTCCGTGGTTAGCGCTAGGTCACTCTAGGCTGATCGTCCGTTATGATAAGCGCAACCAATGCCGAAATGGAAGCAGCATAATCTGATGTTCTAGATTTGACGCTGATATTTACAAGATATCCCTTTGAGCGAAAACTGGCGTCGCCAAGTTCGGAAACAGTTCTGTGGCTTTCTTTCTGGGTTACTGCAGCGTATCTGCAAGGCGAAACAATATGCAGCTGCAATCCTGAATCGAGCAATGCACGGCATGTACCGATTTTTGACACTAAAAACGGCAGTGGCAAGCAAAACATGTTGGGAACTGAAATTCTAGGCATTTAAAGAGGCACAAGCACATGAAAGGCCTTGATAGCTGCCAGCAAATGCTGTTGCCGCATACTTCGAGTTCTCCAGCTTCTGACAGCGTTTCTTAAGAAATTTTGTGAATTGCTCACAAGTGGCAATTTGATCCAACGGCGCAGATTCCTCCCATTTAGCCTGAGTCACACAGTCGACTCTTTGTAGAAGGCTATGTATGATGTTGCTGCTGGCAATCTGATCGGTCTCAATCTTTGAAAGCCGTAGAATCTCAGTTATATGTGTCAGGAAAATTAGACGCTTATTATTAAATCTATTGTAAAGCAATTCCAAAGCCACTTTTTTTTTTTTTTTTTTTTTTCGCAGACGTTGTGGTAGCGCACTACCAAGCAAGAGGACTTACGAAACCAGACCTAGTGTCTGTTCCACAGCTACGACCGATAATGGTCAACAGCTGCTTTATCTACTTAGCAAATTTTATTAGTACTAAAAGATTACAAAAACTAATTAATAAAATTAAAGAACTAAATTAAAATTAATACATACATTAAAGTAAACATTAAAATAAGATAAAAATTCTATCTAATTTCTAATTTCATTAAATCTACGAGTAAGAAGAGATTTCAAAGTATAAGAAGAGGCTATGTTAGAAAATAAATGATAGTTAGAGTTATAAGCCAAACACACAACATAAAAGGGATCATGCAGTAAGATAGTTGGCATTGCTGATTTCGAGCGAGGTGTTCCAACTTTTCAATGTCTGATGGTTTTGAACAGCGCAATTAAATCGGCGTGCTCCGTGTAGCCGCCACTAAATTCTGGAAGTTTGAGCTCCGACAAACATGGCCTCCTTTGAGTTAAGACAGAACTAGGCTCAGTTGCTAGCTCTGGGCGCATTGTTGAGCATGGCAAACTTGCAATTTTACACTTACCGTTTTCCCGTAGAATACTGAATTTAATCTGTTTTGTCTGTCATTTCCAAGTTTAATTTTTCCTCACTCATCATATTAATTGGCGATAGGCGACAAAATTAAAGAGCGCATACATATATTGCTGCGCAGAGCAATTTACAATAAAATAAAACTACAAAATGAAAATAGCTACTCATCAGCTGCATCTTCGGCTGCGGGCTGAACTAAACAACCACAATTGGTTGAGTGAACGAACAATTATCGCAGCAAAGAACAAAGAGATGCATGAGTTAAACTTCACCATTCAAAATTAAATCGCTGGTCCAGTGCATTTCTTCAAATCTATCGACACTGTAGTAATCGAAGACGAAGCAACCAACTACAGACTAATGCCTTCCTGCCATTCACATTCTTTTTTATAAACGTAATTAAGATACAATACATTTAATTTTCATTCATAAGCATGTGTGCTGTAATGTTCTTCTTCGTCTGCCAAGCGCATTCTGCCAGGCGTAATCTAGCATAAGTGTTGTACGGCGTTGTTAGTAGTCGTAACGATAAACTATTATAACTGGGGTGGCTTGCGAATGCTATGACATACAACACAACAGTTATCCATAACCTATGTTTCAATTAGTAAAATCGACAACGCATGCTGCAATGGTGTATATATTGCTCAAATATTTGCATAGTACCTGTATACTGTTTACTTCTGATTGGTTACTCATAATTGATGCGCAGCAATGGCAATAATAGTGCGCTCTCTGTAAGTGAACATTGCTGTCATGAATGATAATATTTGTAATGAGCTCGAAAGATATGGAAAGTATGTTTGCTTCTGTCGCACTTACTGAAATTTATATCTTTGATTTTCAGTCACTAAACAGCTGACTGATGTATTATCAATAAACCATAAAGTTGAATGGAGGTAATATTAATTCTATTAAAATCTGCCCTATGATCCAAATCACATTGGTATTTTTTTGTTGTAATATAATATAAATTTCCTTATCAGAATCTAATTAGGATATTTAAAGGAATTACTAATTGGACAAAGAAAAAGCATGTGTTCTCCTATTTTCTCATGCTTTTAACGGGTTTGACAGACGAAGATTGTTAAACAAGCTAGATAGAAAAAAAACGCATAGCAAAGAAAAGTCTTGCCCAAATATTTGGCGGTGTAAGCGTTTGGTATCTGAGTACCATAGATAACATCTTCAACAGGAGGGATATCGTGGGTATATAGCAGGTATAACAACAGTCCTAGGATACTACCCTGGGGGATGAGTCTTATGTCAGAGTAATAGTCTTCCTCTTTTACTCGAAAGTATAATTCAGATGTCAAGATCATTTTTATTTTAAACAGCAGGCCGTTGCGGAAAGCCTTTCCAAAAGCTTGTGCTACGTCTAGAAATACCGCTGAACATACATTTTTTTCATTAAGTCATTCCTCGATGACATTTAATATTCGGTGGATTTGGTCGATTGTTGAGTGTTTTATTCGAAATCACCAAGGCACCATACCATTATTTTCTATGATTGGTGATATCCGCTTAATAAGGTTTTTTTCAAAGATTTTGGACAATGGAGCAGTGATATCGGTCGATATGAGGTGATCTTGTGAGCAGGTTTGCCCGGTTTGAGGATAGTGATAATATCTGAAACCTTCCAAATCGATGGTACGCGTTTCAGTTTTAGTACAGCATTAATAAGTTGAGTTTGCTTATTAGCGATATGCTTACTAGTGACAGCTAGCGGAGAAATTCAGTAGTTATCAGTTTGAATCATAATGCTTCTTTCGGTTTCAGGTCTTTGTTAATGACTTCAATTATCTCAAGCTCAGTTGTTGGTGATAAATCTGAACTTATCGGAGTGTGTATTCTTGTCACTTCTGGCTCAGTTTCCATCGAGTTTCCAGTGGAAACATGGAATATTGTCATATTTTGAAGTGAAATTTTTTAGCGAGATGTAAGTTCGAAAAAAAAGTAACGAAATTCAAAGGCACGATGCTTGAGAGACGAAGTGGGGAGACATACAAAAAAAAAATGCCCATTGCCTTGTGCGTGTCGTCTGCATCATAGAGAATTATTGCTACGCATGAGTAAGAGAGAGATAAAAAATGCTTTACCGATTGTACTGATTTGTGAGCGAATATAAAATTTACTCATCTATGAAATAAGAAGAAAACAAACGAGAGAGTAGATTTCGCTCAGACAACATCTCATACGGCATACGTAGACACACATATTGCTGTGTAATTCTTATAGATCGTTGCCTTGCTTAGCTGCTGCTAATAGGGGTGGAAACATTAAAATATTCCGAGACAGATTTTAAAAGAATGTTGTTGCTATGTTGAACATTGTTGGAGTACGCCAGTAATATGAGTGACCAGTAATATGTTTATTAGTAATGATTTCTATAATTTTTATTGCCGATATTGTAAGACTGTGCAACGGTGTCAATAGAATGTAATAGTGAATTGTTTTGTTTCTTTCTTATTTCATATACATTACATAGGGTAATTTTTTAAGAGTTAAGTTTTTCAGGTTGGCAGCACTGGTTAGTTATGGCGTCCAAACGTCATTTGTCAAAGTGAAAAGTTTTCAGTATTCTCTGCCATTTAATCATGGAAAGACTTACAAACGAGCAACGATTGCAAATTATTGAAATTTATTATCAAAATTCGTGCTCTGTGAAAAATTTGCACCGTTTGTTACGACCATATTATGAAATGTTAAAAGATGAATTTGGTGAGCAGCCTATCCCTCGAAATAACCCTGTGAGTTGGTCGCTAAGATCATGCGTTTTAATGCCTCTATTTCTCTCTATTTCTTGTGGGGTTATGTAAAGTCGTTAGTATATGTAGACAAGCCGAACACGATTGAAGCCTTACAGGCCGAAATGCTCGAAAAAGTGACGCAAAATTGGACCTTCCGAATGGACCATTTAAAACGGAGCCGCGGACAACATTTACATAAAGTTGTCTTTAAAATGTAAATGGCAAAGGCCTATTAATCGATTTAATAAAAATTTTGAATATTCTAAGCAAATTTGAGTGTTTTATTTAATTTTTTAAAAAACCACGCTTCAAAAATCACTCTTTACATAGTAACTATGTATGGGTGATATGAGTGTTTGTCATTTACCACAGATTTTAATTTTAGCGAAAATAATAGTAAAGCCTGTAACATATTTACCTCATATATATGTGAAAATGGTATTATTTTAAGGTATTCTACTATCGAGACTGTCCTGTACACTATTAGCTACTGTATAGAACACATTTTTTAATTTTATTGTTGTAGAAAACTCTTTGCTTTGCATTTCTGTTGCTAACAAGGATGGAAACATCAGAAAACTGAGAAAATTTTTATATGAATGTTATTGTTGTTGAGCATATTGTGACAGTACGCCACTTATATGAGTGACCACTCATATGTTTATTAGTAATGATTTCTGTAATTATTATTGCCGATGTTCTACTACTACATATGTACCGGTGACGATGGAGTGCAATAGTGAATTGCTTTGTTTCTTTCCTACTTCATATACATAGTTACTAAAACTTCATTCCTAACATTTTGTGCAACAGTTTCACGTCGGATTGGCTCAATGGTTACAATGCTTTTTAGAATTGCTTTAATCTTGAATATCTGGTTTATATCTTCAGATGCTTCAAAGGTTAACATGAACATGTCTAAACGTTCTTTGGAGGCTCAGGTTATTTTTTTTTCAACGCCTACGATTTTGAAACCTTGCGCCTTTACTTACGTTTCTGTAGTCATCAGTATTGAAAGATGAATCTTTTAAAACGCCATTGTTGAATAGGTTAACTATAAAGTCGGCCTTTGCGTTTATTTTAAGCATATCAGAAACTTGGCTATACGAGCCGTTTGATACTAAACGAGGGTTCAGATGGGGTGATTTTCTTTTCTGCGACTTTTTCAACCTCCTACTGGAAAAAAGCCTACTCAATGCAAAAGGATCGACCAAAGAGAGGCATATAAGTTCTGGTGAGACAACATATTGGCACACAGACCCAAAGAAAATTCCAGATTTAATAGACTTCTGCATAACCAAAAATTGTAATATCCCACATTTCTCTATTAAAAATGTACTTGACCTTTCTTCTGACCATTCGTCACTATTATTACCGTACCAACATACCATAGAAATAAAAAATAGAATATGCAACTTGTACAATGAGACTGTGACTCTTTCCGAACTTACATAGACAATTATCTAGAATTTAATGTTCCCTCAAAAAATCAAAATGACATGCCCTCAAAACTAGTTCAACTATAACTCCCAAAGCCAATATCTAAATTCCTGTCCGAAGATATAAAAATTGATAAAAATAAAACAAAATCTTCGCAAAAGGAGGCAAGAAACCCAATATCCATCCGATAAAAACAACAACAACAGATCAACAAAAAAGCTAAAAAAAAATCAATTAAAGTTAATTGTCAATAAGCAAATCACAAATTATCTAACTCGACTAAAACCCACAGCAGACGCTAATTTTTCGCTCTGGAAAGCGACAAAAAAATCAATCAACCTGTCTCCACTTAGAAAACCTAATGGTAATTGGGCTAAAACCAACGATGACAAAGCTGCGATGTTGGCAGATTTTTACGAAGACATTTTCTCCGAAAGACAATTCAACAACAGGAAACTACCAACACCCAATAAGCCGGCAGACCAGACAAAAAAAATTAAACGAATTACAAACTGCATAAGAGATCAAATAAAAAACAAAAAAGCACCTGGATATGACCAAATAACATGAATAATATTGCAGCAACTACCAACAAAAGCGATAATGCACTTGCGTAATATCTACAACGCAATATTTAGGATCCACTATTTTCCTAATTTATGGAAAATCGTCGAAATAGTGGCTATACCTAAGCCAGGAAAAGATACAACCAAAACAGCATAATACAGACCTATCAGCCTTTTACCAATAATGGGAAAAGCAGTTTTTTGACAAATTAAAGCCAATATTAAAAAATAAAAAACTTATACCAGACCACCAATTTGGTTTTCGCTACAAACATTCGACCAGAGAATATTTATATTAAGAAGGCGCATCTCATACAAACTGCTTGCAAAATTGAAATGACAAAATCAGGCAGCGGCGGGCAGCGTGTGTTGGAAGTCAAACTGCTATAATTTTCCCATAACTGACTGTGGCCAGAAACTAAATGAATATTTTCTGCTTTTTATGTTTGTGTTTCTTTCCTTTGCTATGCATGTGCTGCTCGCACTCATGTTTTGATGACAATTGCTTGTCTTTATTTTGATTTCGGTTTTTATTTTTTTGTTAATGCGGTTTTCATGAGATTTCAAATGATATTGTTTCCCTATCTGTCTATTCATGTACTGTTCGCACTAATGCCTAGTGTGAAGTTTGTCTATTTAAGGCTAGATTTTTGATAATGAATGAATGGTTAACTAGCGAAGACACATTTTATTAATATTTTTGTATAATTTAATAACTAATTTGTAACAATTATATACATATGTAATACATATAATGTATATATGTTTTTATTATTGCTTTCTTTAGTTAAATTTAATTTTATTAAAAATGTACAATATGAAGCATATTTTTATATGTACATTTGCTGCGCCACTTGTGAAGTGCAGTCAAATTTTAGAAAAAATATCATTGCAAATAATTTGATTTGTTTGATTTGAGTCATTTGTGTTTTCGGCCAATGTTCTTCAGCAATTAACACTTCTTTCCCCACATGTATTGGTCCCCCTTGCCCAAATGTGCTGCTTGCACTAATGTGACGACACAATCGTTAGTTACTGTGTTTTTTTTTGTGTGCACTTTTCGTGTGTTTGTTACTTCTCTTCCCGCATGTTTTTGTTCCCCTCTCCCAAATGCTATTGTTCCACGCGATTGTGCTGATGATTTTCGTTGCTTGCTGCTGATTCTACTTTTTTGCAATTATGAGCTCCTGGTACGAGTTTAAAATTCAATGAAAATATTGAATACAAATTTATTGTTTGAAGGATCGTATTTAGCAAGGACAATATGGGGGTGAGCAGACCCATATTACCCTTGCTAATGGCACTTGTGCACTGCGCAAAGTGTGTGCATGCGCAATGCGCTTAGTTATTGCGGCGATGTGCGTTTCTAACTGCGATGCAAGGCTTTCTAACTTTTTGGCTAAACATATGTAAGTCAAGTAGTTGGTCGCTAAGCATATCAAATGGAAATTATGTTGAAATTCTTAAATTGCCATATTCATTCATTCATATTGCTCGATATCTTAAAAGCACCTGTCATGCAATTAGTGAAAGACCAAAATAAAATCATACAATTTATTCAGCACTCCACTACAATCTGAACGAACTGGTTTTTCGATTTAATGGTGGTTCAGTGGAATGCCCGCCAAACTTTTGTTACAAATTATGGAATAATTGCACAACATTCTACTGAATGTGTTTTGCAAGCAATCATTTTCACAAATAATGCATGATTAGTGCCAAATATTCTAATTGCCTTTGACTATTTTTTTGCACACAGCCAAAGCGTAAAGAAGCAGCATTGAGAATTTATATGCCCGTAACAATGAAGAAGCAGAGCCAATATTTCACAAAAAGCAAGAAAAATAAAATAGCAAGACAATTGAAACATCTAAAATCATGACAAATTCGCTTATTAGTGTGTGTGTATTACACATACTGCAGGTGTTGCTGTTTAAATGCATACACAAATTCAATTCGACAGGAACACATGAAAAGCAGAATGAAATACATAGGGTAATAAAGAAGTAGCAGCAACACAAAGCAAAAAATATATTTTGTAGACGTAGAAATAGTCAAAACGTCAAAGTCATGACAAATTCTTTTCTGCACGCACACACAAACTCATGTATTTCAAACGGTACGCTCGATGAACGACTTTTCATACCAGGCACTCATAAAATGTAGCAAGCAAAAGAATTGTCTGCTGCAAGAAATTTACAAACTAGTCTAATTCAACAACAACAACATTCATGCATTGCCAAAAAAATGGCAATCGCCACACACATGACAACTAGAAAAAAATTAGCAACAACAAATTTACGTAATCGGCTAGCCCAACAACTACTATCAAAAAAAAATGCTTTGTATATGAAGACAATCACCACACACATACGAAAACATGACAACTACCGAAAAAGAAACAAGCACAACAACAAATATAAGCATTCGGCTAGCCCAACAACTACAATCAAGTAAAAAGCGCAACAACAAATCAAAGCATTCGACTAGCACAACAACTACAATCGAAACAAAAAATGAGTATACCATAAACAATATAGCAAAAAAGCTATAAAAAAATTTATTGCAAAGACGGGCGCTGGGCCCAGCGCCCGTCTATGATATTTTTCAACGGGGTCATGCTTCTTCTTATTATACATATTCTCTGGCAAAAGCAAACGAAATGATACAAGACTAACAAAAAAACAACAACCACAGAGCGAGCAGTAGTGTTACGCATGCTTGTTTGCTTAAAACAATGCAACGAAGTTAGAGAAATAGCAACAAAAAACTTTCCTCCCTGCATCTGGTTGCGGTCGTGTATAGCTTGTGCTCTAACAATATATTAATTTTTATTAGTACATTGGTGCTTTTGATAGTATAATTAGTGTTAACTATTATAAAAAACTAATTCTTTTATCATATATTGGTGTTCTTGCTGATTAAAACTGTTTGTAGTGCTTGTGGGTGATTCTTCGTTCTTGTAGTATAGATAACTTGGACTGGTTTTTGTTCTTTAATCTTGACTTTCCATTTATCGAACCACATGGACATTTTGTCTATTATGGACTGCATTTCTAGTGACACTGTTGTCAAGTTTTTATGTGAGTGGAGAAGCACATTGTCATCTGCGAATGTTGCAATCATCGACACTTTTTGTGTGGGTATTGGAATGTCGGCTGTGTATGTGTTGTATAGCAATGGTCCTAGCACCGTACCTTGCGGTATACCGGCTTATATTTGTTTTAACGATGATTGGCTTTCCTTGTTTTTGAAATAGAAGTTTCGTCCAGTTATGTAGCTTTAAATTATTTTGTGCAGAGGTTGGGGTAATACATTTAGCAGCTTGTTTAGTAGGCCTTCGTGCCAGACTTTGTCGAATGCTGTTTCCATGCCTAAGAAAATTCTCACAGTAGTTCTTACTATCTAGATCAGCTAGTATTTTTTGGATAACTCTATGGACTTGTTGTATTGTCGAGTGGTTTTGTCGGAATCCAAATTCGGTGATTTGGGATTGCTCTTTTCATACCCTGTACCAAAAAATGGTAAAGGGTATATTAAAGTTGTGCAAATGTATGTAACACGCAGAAGGAGGCATGGCAGGCCCCACAAAGTATATGTATTCTTGATCAGCATTGAAAGCCGAGTCGATCTAGCCATGTCCGTCAGTGTCTCTGTCTGATTGTCTGTCTGTATGAACGCACGGCTCTTGGAAACGGTAAGACCTAAAACTCCCAAAATTAGTCATGAAGATTCGCCCAATACAAAGGCACAACAAGTTTTTTTTCGATATTCGACCTATAACATATAGCTGCCATAGGAATGATCGGCCAAAAACCCATATTTAGTAACAAAAACACTTTTGATGTTCAAGATATCGTTACCAAATTTTGCATTTAATAGTTTTAGCTAATGCCTAATCACATATCTCAATATTATGTATATCGGCTTCCTATATCATATAGCTGCCATAGGAACGATCGGCCGAAAAACAACACTTACTGAGAAAAACTTTGTTGTTTATTAAGATATCGTTACAAAATTTTGGATTTACTGATTTTAAGGAATTTTTACTAATAAAAAATTTTTTTTTACTTGAGATATCCTTACGTAATGAATACAAAATATTAAAGCAACAAAACAATATATTCAGTTTTGGATTGGGTACAGGGTTTTCTATAGTCGGTTACGCCCGACTATAACTCTGCCTTTCTAGTTCCATCTAATATCTAATATTGGTAGGACTCTGTCATAAAGTAGTTTTTCAAATATTTGGCTTAAAATTGGTAGTTGGCTACACTTAATATAATCTTATTTTTTTATTTTAATATGACCTGTTGCTATGATAAATGCAAAAAATCACTTGAGGAAAATGCAGTGACCGTGGCCTGTAATCTCGCTCATGTCGGTTGCGCCGATCTAAATGAAAGAATAGCTGATATGTTTATCGAAAACATTGGTCTGCGGTGGTCTTGTCCGAATTGTCATTCTACGTAAATAAAATTTTCTGAATTTATTTCGAAATCCCGTATATGCAATGCAATACACCGAAAGTTTAACTGGAAAATGCCAATTATGGCTTCTAGTATGTTAAGTAGAAAAGCTTTCAACTATAAATTGGCATTTCTTAATTAAATTTTAATCAGATAATAGTTCCATTGCTTATT
>JBAMBQ010002089.1:0-22121 GCA_037044495.1 Stegana nigrithorax
CTTTGTAAATGGGGTACTCAAGCGATTTGCTACTGCCTTCACTTACCGGACATGGTTTGCAGACTGACAGACAACAAGATATCGAGAACAAAAACATCAGACGCATTCGAAATAAACAAATCAATCGCCTTATCGCTTTGATGACAACGCGCTAGACGCGAACATTATTGTTTTTTTTTTTTTTTTTTTGCATTCCGCTGTCATTCACCTGCATGATAATCTGCGTATCCCATGCTGCTTTTAGAGTCGCGCCTTTGACGCCAAGCTTTGCACACGCCAACACACCCCCAAAATACGAGTATGTAAGCGTATGTGTGTGTGTGTTAGGTATACTCGAACGCCGAAGAGAGCAAAAATTTCATTTCTAGTGTGGTCTCAGCAAGCACTTGTAGGATTGTCGAAAGTTTAATGTCAACCCACATGGCCATATCTTGCAATACTATGCAATAAAGAATATAACGGCAGTCTAAACAAATCGTGCTAAGCCTACTATATAAAATAAAATATGAGTATTTATAACAAGCGCGTGCAGCATTGCTGTAAAAGTTGTAATTAGCAGTCAATTGTGCGCAACGTTGACTACCCTGTTATTTTGCAATCTACATATTTATTATGGGAGCTGAGCACGAATGACAACAAACATTAGCACACACATTGCAGACGCAATATTTGTCGCTGCTGCCGCTCTCGCGACAAGATCACTGTCACTGCAACCGCGAAGAGCTTACGTATGTATGTGTGTTTGTGACGCCTGCTGTGGATGTTTGCTGTACGTAAAGCAGAAACAACAACATCAATTATAACAAGAAGAGCAACAAGTTGAAAACGCAAACACATACACGCACAGCTACTTGCAAGCAAACAAGTTTTAGACTTGTAGACTTTGAACATTGCCCCACTGAACTTTGGACCGACAACAAACTGATTTTTTAATTTATTTTGATACATTTTCTCGTTGTGTGCGCAGCATTTATTTGTCTGTTTTTTATGGTTTTATTCTTTTTTTTTCTTATTATTAACTCTTTAATGGTTTTATTTCATTCTTATGGCCCTGTATGCATTTTATACAAAATTTTAATACGGAAATTCAAGAAATTTGGAAATCATGAGCATACTTGCATAAATTTAAAAAATAAAACGCATGCGATGCCGTTTGCCATGAAGGCATTTATGATTTTTCAATACTTTACTTAACCGGTAAAAGATGCATTCATACATACATACATAATAACACATTTTGTTTTTATTTATTTTTTATTGTTTATTTACTTATTTTCACGTTATTTTTTTATTTATTTTAAACATTTTTTTTTTTATTTGTTAATTGTTTATACATTCCACATAAGCAGACAATTCTATTAGAACAATTTTTGTTTTAATTTTTAAGAGAGGCTTAATCGGACGCGAACAGTTTATTTCCATGAAATTCTAAGAAAAAACTCCTCTTTGTCGGACACACTCCTTATGAACGAATAAAATAAAGATCAAATATTTAATTCGATCAATAAAATGTACGTTAGAAACACACTATGACGTTTATGCGTTTTCTTGAACCTGCAAACCTCAATGGGAGGGATAAGTAAAATTATGAACTTTGTTATAAAGAAAAAAATTGCAAAGAAATCTTTCATAATTAGATAAATAAAATAGAATAAAATAAAAATAAGAAAAAAAAAATTTGTACAACCTAAGAGGGGGCCGGACATCGCTTTTAAGCGGACAAAAGTTGGCTGACAGTGAGTGTTCGCTTGAAAGAGGTTTCTCTGTATATGATGACAAGAATCTTTGAATCTTATAATTTTAATTAAAGAAAATGTTCTGACATTTACAATTTTGTTATATAGTAACTTAAAATAGCTGTACTTTATTATTAGAAATGCGATGATGTCATTGGGGTTTTAGAGAATGTTTAATACCCAAATCTAGTATTTCTTATGATTGAGGGAATAGAAAATTTGAAAAGTGTATTGATTTAATTAATTTCATGTGAAACGTACATATTACGGTTAATTTAAGTTTTCATATTTAAAATTTGTTAAACAAACTCAACTCATTTAAATGAAACTATAAAAATCATCTTTCATTGGCAGGTTTGCGTTGTCACTGGCCGCCAATACACATACGCTGAGCTCCGCGACATGAGTGCAGCGCTGGCCATTCGCTTGCAAACGAACTTCAAACTGAGCAAACCCGATGTCGTGGCCCTCTGCCTACCCAACTCGCCAGAGTATCCGATTGCATCGCTTGGCATCATTGAAGCCGGCTTAGCAGTGACTACAGTCAATCCACTCTACACAGCCGGTAAGTGAGGTTATTTTCATTTTGCCGTTATCACATGGAAACACAAGGCCAGCGCTCAATGTAGGCAGTCAAGGCCAATGCAAGATGCGCCTTATCGGGCTTTAAAGTTTACTGGGAGGGAAGTCTCAGGCCGAGGGGAAAACACACTTTGCGTGCGTTAATGCATATGTGTGTGCATTTGTATTTATCTAACTGTGGTGTGTTTATATTTGCATTTTAGGTTTTTATCCATTCTCTGATAACTTACATGTGTCGCGATTTTTATTGTTTTATGCCGACTATGCACACGAAAATGCTTTGGACAGTGCAGCACAGAACGTTTAGGGCCCTAGAGACAAATGATAAGAAAATAATTTATTGTCGCGACTTTTGCAATAAGCTTTGGGGCCTGTAATTACTCATGAGCTGTTTGACTTAGGCAGATAGTCGCTGGTCTTATCGAGACAGCACAAAGTGGCAGGCGAGCAATTGTAGTCCCATGTATAGAACATAGTATGTATGCACATGTGAGCTCACTAATGTTTTAGCAAAAACAAAGCCAAACCGTTCTTGTATGGCTTCGTTTGGGGTCCAAAGTTGAAAGTACAATGAGCAGCAATAGAAAGAACCAAAGTACAAATTAGCATTTATGCATGTACATATGTACAATATATTATTCGCACATGCATCATGGGAGCATTGTACATCACAAGGGTAGTTCATTAATAATTGATTCGTTTCTTTGTCGTTTCGCTTTCACAGAGGAAATTGCACGTCAACTGACTTTCAGTGATGCTAAATTGGTGATTGGCACGGTGGCCGGTTTCGGTGTATTGCATGAGGCCTGTCAACTGGCCGGCAAGAAGCTGCCCATTATCTGCGTGCGTATGAAAGCCGAGGAGCAGTTGCCCGCGGGTGCCATTGACTTCGCGCAGTTAGTCGATCCGAAGGGTGTGGATTATGCACAGCTGCGCACTTCCAACGATATCAATGCAGATGATATGGTCATTCTGCCCTTCTCATCGGGCACGACGGGCCTGCCCAAGGGTGTCGTGCTCACGCACAACAACATCACCACCAACTGTGAGCAGATACAGATCGCCATACCGCTCACAGATACGCTCGCATACCAGGACACGCTGCCCTGTGTGCTGCCTTTCTTTCACATCTACGGCTTGACGGTGATCTTGCTTTCGAAACTGGGCCAGGGCGCACGCTTGGCAACGATGCCGCAATTCAAGCCGGAAGATCTGATGAAGTCGCTGAACGAATACAAAGGCAGCATACTGAATCTAGTGCCGCCAATCGGTAAGTGTTGCTGAAATGAACAAGAGATTGAGATTTTTTATTGTGATTTCTTGCTTATGCATTGCGCAGCGCTATTCATGATCAATCATCCCAAGTTGACAAAGGAGACTGCGCCGGCGCTGCATATGGTTATGTCGGGCGCCGCACCAATCGGACAAAACGATGTCGAGCGCTTTGTGAAAAAGTAAGCAAATGCACCATGGGTTCGTTGACACTTCAGCTAATATCTTTATCTCTATATAGATTCCCGGACACCAGGTTCCTGCAGGGTTATGGCATGACAGAATCATCGCCCGTGATACTGCTTACGCCTAAGGGCAACAAGCGTTACGCCTCCACTGGCGTGCTGACCGGTAGCACTGAAGCGAAAATTGTTTCCCTTGACAGCAGTGATGCAAAGGGACTGGGTCCAAATAAAACGGGTGAACTGTGTGTACGTGGACCACAGATCATGCCTGGTTACCTTAACAACGAAGAAGCTAATAAGGTGACCTTTTATCCCGGCCACTGGCTACGCACCGGCGATGTTTCGTTCTACGACGATGAAGGCTTATTCTACATTACCGATCGCATGAAGGAGCTGATCAAGGTGAAGGGCTTCCAGGTGCCGCCCGCAGAACTTGAGGCCGTGTTGCGTGATCACCCCAAGATACTCGAAGCCGCCGTCTTTGGCATTCCGCACGAATTGAATGGCGAGGCGCCGCGCGCTCTGGTCGTGCTACGTCCCAACATGCAAGCCACCGAGGAAGAGATCTACAATTATGTTGCCGAGCGTGTGGCGCACTACAAAAAACTTGAGGGCGGTATCATATTTACGGACGAGGTGCCCAAAAATCCTACAGGCAAGATCCTCAGAAAAGACCTGAAGGAGAAGTATTCGAGTTAAATATATATATATATATATATATATATATATGATAGTAATTGGTTTCATTCGATTTAGTGGGGCATGCACTATGTTTAGAAACAGGCCTTTATTTTGAATATGCCATGTTAATATTATTATTATTTTTCTTTTTTTTTTTTGCTTATTTTAAGATCTGATAAATGTAAAATTTTATTAATCCAATTGTGAACATATTGACCTGAGATTTAAATTACCTGTTAACTATAGCTATTATGCATATTCGTAACTCGATCTAATCACTTTTCACTAATTCGAGGTAGCCTGCAGCAGAAGAATGCATTTAGTAGTGTTAAATTATGAACGAAAAACTTGGATACCAATCCGACAATAACATATGCATACGTGACCCTACTTGGATACTCACACAAATGCAAATGCATATACACACACGCGTATATAATATGTTTCTACAAATAGATATTATTATATATTATTATTTAACATAATGTAAAGACTTAATAATACGTATATTATTTTAATTTCATTGTGAAATTTTAGGTTACGCAAAAATTACTCGTATTGATATTTCAATAGATCTGTTCGCTTGAAAAATAATGAATACGATAAGCATACAAACTTTTATTTTTACTTATCCCAATTACCTTTATTAAGTAGCTATCGGATGTTTTTTTTATTTTCACACAATACAAATTGTTTTGATAAAGAAAATAATAAAAGTTAATTTTTAGAATTATATTTAAAAATTGTGTTTTACATTCCATTGAAAAAAAAAACTGCGGGAAGAGTGGCTTGAATAATTACCAAGCGTATTAAACTACAAAGTAACTACACGAATGTGGAAGCCGGCATTTAAGCCAGAACATTGAACATTAATCTGACCCTGAGATCTACAAGCTTTACAGCGCCTTCAACTGTCCAATTTCCCATTACATCCAAATAAATTTATCCTAAATACGCCGAAAACCATACTATACCTTGCAAATGTGACTGAGCACTCATTCGTTTTCTGCCTATCGGCAACTGTTCCATTGGTAGCAACAAAAGTGGAACACAGATGTAGTTGGTAAATCAAAATCATACTGTTAGCACAATATCCAGTATCAAGAACTCTGAAGACCTCACATTAAAGAAGTATCATTCTCAATGCTACCAATAACCATTTCCGCATTTCCGTATATGTAATTCTGCTACAAATCGTTAGCATCAAATTAAAATGTAACAGAATGAAATTTGTTCATTCAAAAATGTATTTGATACTGTATCAGTTGCAATAAATTGAAATCGAAGTAAATTTCATTCATTTCACGACCAAATATGTGAAAAGAAAACTTAATTTATTCTGATTTAATTTCTCTTTGGATTTTTAGTGTAGTTTTTTTTATTACAAAATAGAAAAAAAAGTTACATCGATTGTTTACATTCATTGTGAAGCATTTGTGATTTAAAGACATCATGCTTTTTTAATTACAATATTTATGTGTATAATTTTTTATATTTTCTTTGGTTGACTTTGTATGTCATTTGTTTAAGTATTTTCAATGTAAATTATTTTAATTGCAAATTTAAAAACAAAAAAAAATACACAAACGTATATAAAAGTATTGATAGCAAATCATGCATAAAAATGGTAAATAATGTAAGCATAAAACATCATAATTTTTTCTTTTTGCTATATAAATAAATTGAAATTAACATAACGGGACATTAATAATATAAATGAACTTTATGGCAAATTATGGAAAACAAAACAGAACTGATAAATCTGTTCAATGCAAATAACAATAAAAAGTGTAAACAAAATAAAACACAAAGAAATTAACATTTATTTTACAATTAATTTAACTAATTTGTTTTAATTTAAAATATATATGTATTCGATTTTGTATATATAAAAATCTTAAAAAAAAAAAAAAAAATAGAAAATATGAATGAGAACTTTTTGTTTTTTGTTTTAAGAAATATTTAAAAATGCAATGAAAGCACGAAACTGAACATCCGGCAGCGTTGATGGAAAAAAAAACCAAATTATTATTTAAAGCTGAAACAAATATTTCATATATATTTGTTGCGTTTCTGTTGTTTTTATATGTTATTTCTATTAATTTTATATTTATTTTTTCAGTTTTTTTTTTTTTTTTGATTTTTTTTTGTTTTTTTTTTTTTTTGTGGGAGAGCAGTAAAGAACTCATTGTAAAAAAAGAATTAAATTGTGTAAAAAGATTACAAGTTGGCAAATAGGCAGTTTCGTTATAGATAAATCGCGATAAAAGTATCTACAACATCTGTATATGCAACCAATTGTTTGTCAATTGGATGTAAGTTAGCAATGCTTACATAAATTGGCTTTGAACTTGATGTATCGGTGAATGTGGTGTTTTTATTTTTGATTGTTCGTTTGATCTTTGTTTTGTTGTTGTCTCACTCACACATCGTTTACTGTGTGTATCTTAGTGTACATGTTGGAAGAAAAACATACGTATGTTATTAAATGCCAAAATTGGAGGGCTACCATGTCTATGTAGAATGTTGTGCTTAAGAACGAGACTTAAATAATGTCCTAATACGGTTTAATTTTTAAGAAAACAAACAGAGAAAAAAAAAAAAAAAAACAAAACATAAAAGAAACAAAAATGTGTTTGACAACATTTACCTTTAGTTTAGTTATTTTGCATTAAAGATACTTTTACATTTTTGTTTATACATATTTCGAAAAAGGCCACAAAATGCGATTTTTATTTTATATTTTTGTATCTTTTGTTTCGCTCGTCGTTCTGCTGTGTATGTACTAAAATTTGTTTGCTTTCGCTTGATCTGCTTAGCAAAATCCAAATTTCTGTGGTTCACACCACGTACACACACATGCACACTGAATATTCAAAGTGATGATCATCACTATTGTAAAAATACGCACTATATTTATGTACTTCTAAGTTAATTTGATTATGCAATCAATTTTATTGCAAATTGGTGGTGTTTGTGTTGCTTTTGTTCTTGTTGTTGTCGTTTTGGTTTAGTTTTGTTTAGTTTAAGCGTGCATACTACATACATATGCACAATACAATACAATACAATACATCGTGACTTACTACACTACGCTTGCCATCCCTTTTACACACGCACATTGAACGAACACCAGCCAAGTTAGCTGCCTAACTCTATTTAATCTTGGTCTCGTGTTGAGATACTCATGCCTACACTGTTTGCTCCTATGGATTCTATCGCCTTGCTGTTACATTAACAGCTTACATTTGTTCCTTCTCTCTCTATCTCTCTCTTTCTTTCGCTTTCTCTTTCTTTTTCTCTCTTTTACTGTCGTTTCGCTCGTTTTGGATTTTCGCTTTATCGTTACGTTATATGCATCGTTCGCACGCACTTGTCATCGCTAAAAGTTCTTGTCATTGCTGTTGTTGGTGTTGTTGTTGTTGTTGCAATCGTTGTATTGGACAGTAGTCGGTTTCACGCCTTGGCACCAGGAATTTTCGCGAGAACCTTGGACAGATCCACGCCGGTTAGTGCATTAATCGACGGCGGCAACTGGGCCACCAGACGAGTCACATCGTTGGTCACATTATCGTTGCCGCCAATCAGCACGATCTCTTCGGTCTTGGCCAACGGTGCGGCCACCTCGGCGGCAATCTGTAAATACAAAGCATTTTGTAAGTGCATACATGCAAATATATGTCTGTGTGCCTACCTTGGGCAGCGATTCAAGAACAATATTCATTATGGCCGCATCGCCATACTGCTTATAGACGTGCGCCTTCATGCGCATACGCTCAGCTTCGGCCTTGCCGACCAATTCGATGGCGTGCGCTTCGGCAGCGCCAATCTTCCGTATGCGCTCCGCTTCAGCGCGGGCGCTCTCAATGGTCTGGCATCTATGCAAGGGCACAAGAGTTAGATTGATGATTTCTTGTGTACGAGTATTTGAGACGAGGTACTTACTGTTTGCCCTGGGCTATGGTCTGCACGCGATACGATTCGGATTCGGCGGGTAGCTTAACCGTAGCGATCAGTTCGCGCTCCTTGCGTTGCACCTCCTGCGACTCGATCTCGATTTGTTTGCGTCGCTCCACAACCTCGATCTGTATCTCCTCGTTACGTATCTTCTGACGGATTTTCGCCGCTTGCAGCTCGTATGCCAACTGAGATTCGGCCTTGGCCGTGTTGATCTCCTGATCGAAATTGGCCTTTTGCAGTTTGTACATGCGCGTGTTATCTTCGATTTTCGTGTCCGTGGAGTACTTAACATCCATGGCGCTCTTCTCGCACTCCGCCTCGCGTATGCCAGCATCTCGGTTCGCCTCGGCAACGCCTGCATCCGCATCGCGCTTGACAACAGCCGTTTGCGCCTTGCCGAGCGACTGCAAATATTGCACATCATCGTAAACATCCTTGATGACAAACGAAAGTATTTCGATGCCCATGCGTCCGACATCAGGTGCGGCCACCTCGCGCACCAACGCCGCGAATTGGTCGCGATCTTTGTACACTTCTTCGACTGTAAGCGTTCCTGCAAAATGAATGTTAACAAAACGATTATAAACGACTCCTTCAAATGTCAAGCAGCACCATAATCAAGCCAAGCAAAAGCATTGCCTGTCGCACAACTGACACTCGGCCAGACACGTAGCTCACCTTGTGACAACTACGTAAGTGACACCCAATATTAGAGACACTTTAAAGGCTCCCATCCAAACAACGGACATTACTTAAGCAGCACCAGCAACAGCCCGAGCAGTCAACACGACACTACACGCAGCAGAGATGAGCGTAGTTCAAAGCAATCACAGCCAGCGTTCGCGCGGCGCTACTTGCAATGGGTATTTGTTATTCAGTGCTAATGGATTGCGTCGTCGTCGATGTCACCGCAGAGACGACTTCGAATCTACGCTTGACGTCACTGCAGCAGTTGCGCTGCGTACGCCTTATCGCCGTGGAGACTGGACTGTATGCCTCGTGTCGCAAACAGCAAGAGCAACACTTGGCCCAGGTGCTCAAGCAACTGACGTCATCGGCTGATAAGAGTTCGTGCATGCGTGCGTATCAATATCACTAACAATCATCAAAAGACTGGGCTAACTGACAGACTGACTGACAGACTGACTCGATGTCTTGTCTTGTCTTGTCTGGCCTTGTCTTGTTCTATTTTGTTGACGTTCCTTAAATCTGTTAACTTTATCAGTGGACAACGTTAGCTTCAAAACTGAAGGCACGCGATTATTTTCATTGTATTTGCGAGTATAAAGTCGACTACAATAAGCGAATCGGTTAGTTCGCACCGTGCTGAGCGAGCTGGCAGAATGATTGCGAACACGCTTGCAAATGACAACACGCGGCAACGCCAGTGCAATGCAAACTACACACAGCAGTCGGGTTTCATGAGCTTGCTCTAAAAACGCGCGTCAGTAAACATGAAAATCAAATTGAAAATGAACAGAAATAAATATGACACAAAAAAAAAGAAGAATAAAAACTAAAAAAAAGCAATAACATTAAATTAAAAATAGTTAGAAAATTTTAACCGCACTTGTACTACACACAATTGTCGCATACGCGCAGCACAAGCTTTGGAAGCGCGCCAAGCGGTTGCCAACAAATGGAAATCACCTTGGACGTTCGTTAACGTCAATGCCGTCTGTACACTAGTAGTACACTTGTTCACTTATTGTCGTTTAGCGACTGGGGTGGGCTGGGCTGGAGCGCTGTTGCTTGGCGCTGTCTTGTCTTGGTCGCATTGCTTGTTTTTGTTTATCGCATGGTGCTGCTCTACTAATTGTACGAGTGTAAGTTCGAACTAAAAGTTCTAAAAATAATAACATACTACTTGTGCTGCCCCATACACAAGGTCACACCGCAGCTAAGCAACCGTGTTAGCTTAGGCCAGCGCGACTCAACCGTTCACGTACATAGCCAGCGCAACAAATTTCTGTGTTACGGACACAAGGTCAATTGGGTCAATTCCCACATAAGTATTGACGTCCTTTTAAACAGAATCCGCTGTGCAGCAGCTGCAGAAGTCAAAGTGCTCTTCAACGTTACTGCACTACATTGAAAAACTATAAAATATTGTTTAATGCTGCTGCTAATGCTTTAATTTCATAACAAATATAAACTTATACTCAAATCTTTTGTGGTTGCTGCTACTTGAAATTTGAAACATATTATATTAAATACACAATCTCTGCTTTGCTGCCGCTGCTAAAATTTTAAAAATTATCTATGTAATATATATGTACACAAACATCTGTATTGCTGCGTCGAAATCGGTATGAAGTGTATACCAATCACATCTTTTACTCAGCTTCTGTACGTGTTCACCAGTTGAAATAAAGGCTGCATCTCTTTTGCAAGGAGCAAATGCCATGCGTGGCCAATGAGCCACCGAAAATGATACCGACAATGGCTATTGACTGTGCTTCAGTCAGATTTGAAATTGCCGGCAAGTTAGTAATAATGACATTACAGCTCTTTGATAAAAGTTTTCGCTAAGACAAAAAATAAGATGATTAAATGTTTCTAACTATTTGCGTTCATAGACTCACTGCGCTCCAGGCGCGTAGTTGTGTCCCCGGCACTTTTGACTTTGTTTGGTTTGGTTTGTCTTGTGGCTCTGGTGGAGGATGGTGGCAACGGATCAAAATCACTTTTGTTGATTACATAATTCACACGCCGACATTTGCTACAAATTTCGCCGAAACGTTCATTGCATTCCTTGCACTGGATGTGGTCATTCGGACAAACATTGAAGCACTGGTTTGGATTTTCTCGAGAATTCGACTGACACGCAATACACTTCATTTTTAGTAAAGCTTTACCACAAATTAACAAAAATAATACGGAAAAATTTATTTAACTGAATTTTAGAAATTTTTATTGCTGACGATATTGAAGTATTCTGTAATTCTGACGAAATGAATCGAGTTCCATCTGACAGTCATGAATTTTCTTCAAAGCTACTACGATTACGGCAATAAATTTTAAATTGTGGCAGAGTGTCTAATCGAGGGATACACATACACTTTGCACATCAGCGAAGAGCGTTTTATGTTAGTAGGGGTAGCAAAAGCTTAGAAGAAGTATTTGACGTATTGTGCAGATGGAACTCATGAGATGGCAGACTGATTCAAAAACTAAGACATCAATTTTATCTCAAACAGCCAATTCACGAAAACAAACAGGGGGTTGTTTTTTTTTTTTTTTCATAAAAAATTTTCTTCTTTTTTTTACATAGATACATTGTACATATAGGACAACTTTGAAGTAATTGAAATTATAAAACAACAATTAATTTTCTGTAAGAAAAATACACAATACTCAGCAGAGTACACTGTGCTAAAAATGTAATTTCAAGTTTAGATTTTTCCCTGGCTTACAGTTAGACATTAGTCAAAATTCATATTTTATAGAAAATATACTCACAAGGGAACAAAATATCACTAGAAATATTCCGTTGTGGAAATTACACGGGAGCAAAGATTATAAAAATATTCATTTTGATTTCAAACAGAAAATGGCCAATGCAGTTTCATTAAGGTCATGGAGTTTAGTAAAGAGTAAAGGGGCGCGTAACTTTTTGCGCCAGAAAATGCTAATGGCCGAACAAGCTGGAAGCGGAACCGGTAATGAAATGGGCAACACTATGGCAGTTCTACAACACGAGGCTCCCCGTTTATGGAAGCCCGTGCGGCTGGTCTACTCAGAGCCGCTTCAGCAACGTCTGGCAGTAGCGCATGCCACCGCAAACCGTAGGACAAACGAGGCGGCGGCCGAAGTCTTAGGGAAGCGCTGTGGCCTCGGCACACCGACACACGTCTGCCACAACTGCAGCACTGAGAGCGCACACTACGATCGCGAGAGAGCCGGTGGCGTCTATACAATGGCACCCGCTGGCATACCAACGTCACAGCACCGCGAACAGCAAATACAAACCGAAGACATACAAGATCAACAGTTCCTATCGAATGCACTCGAGAAGTGCACTGCTGGCACCTCGGCACAGAGACAGAAGCAACGCAAAAGCCATCGTCGGTCGCAATCGGCCGCATCGAATCGTTCGATTCGTTCAAGCCGTTCGAATCGTTCGGATCGATCGACCCATTCGATACGTTCCAACCAATCGATTCATTCGAACCATTCGAACTGCTCGACGCATTCTCACGCATCCAACGCATCTGTGCGTTCGCAGATCTCAAAGGCTGGCTCCCATGCCAGCATAAATACGCTCGTTAACGCTGACGACGGGGGCCGCGTCGGCGGCAACAACAACGAACCCCAGACAATGTGTGAAGCCCCACAAGCTGATGGTGACAATCTATCGATACGGTCGAGTGCCTCGAGGCGTTCGCAAAGGCCACGCGCATCTGGAGGTCAAGAACTGGAGCAGGCGCCAGATACCAATAAGCCACATATGTGCCCCAAATGCACTTGCAACAGAATAGATCCCGATTGTGTATCCTTGCGTTCGAATGCGAGCGGCATCTCGCATCGTAGTGCATATATGCTGCAGCACCCAAACGATCGAGTCTTGCAGGCCGAGTTTGCCGCGGGCTACAGGAAGCTCAGCGAAGAGGAGCGACTGCAGGCACTGGACAACTACAATTGCCGTTACAAAAAGCTCATCGAGGATTATAATCGTCTGCCCGTCACGGAGCAGACGCTGCGCGTGCGCAATCGCAAGGTAATCATAGAGAAGGAACTGGACACAATTGAGTCCGAGATAAATCGTTACTCCAAGCCGATTGTTTACATGCCAAAGATCAAATAACCATTTAAAAATCCGAACGCGCCCGATGCATAAATAGATGATGAATTTACAGTTTTGCGAGATTGTGGCAGAATCGCCTTGTCAGTTGTAAAAAATAACACAATCATGGAACAGCTAAACACTGATCCAAATAAATTTTACGTATTTCTGTTATGCAGTTGGAAAATGTTGCAATGCGTAGAAAATCAAATAAAATAAATATTGATTGCAAAAAACCAGCATGGAATATATTTATAAAAAAAAATTAAATAGCAGCTTAGAGTTGAGGACCTACCCAATATGGCGCGTAGATGACCCTCAAGCGTTTGCAGTATGGTCTGCTTAACCTCCTTAACGCTCTTGCCCAGAAACTGTTCACTCGCAGTGCCCAGCAGTTCGTCAGCCTGATGATGAAAATAATAGACGTTCATCATCTAGTTGGGTTTTTGTCAAGTTTTCGATTAGTCGTTAATTGTTTTATTGTTTGTTTATTGGTTAGATTAGTTGATTTGTTTGTTAAGTTGGTTAGTTGGATTATTAGATGAATCGTGTAGATGTAGTTTGTTTTTTTCCGTCGTTGTTTTGCGGATTATTGGGAGTATACAAATCGAACATGTCCAGCAGAATGATCATTGAGGTAATTGATCAATATAAATTAGTTTAGATAACGTAAATACAGATTTTGATTTGATTTTGTATTTTTTTTTTTTTTTTGTTTTTTTTTTTGTGTTTTGCAATTTGGATTTGTACATTTATCGATTTTTGTTATTTGATGATGAAGTCGAACAAGTTGAACACAGTTGAACACGCAAATGTAATGAAAAGAAAGTAGAAGAAAAACAGAAACGTCAAAATCAGCGTATGCGAAATTTCTTTATTTTATTCAAAATATATGGAAACAATTTATTTTGCAATGACTAATGTAAATGATATTAGCGTGAATTAAAAAATAAAAACAAAATTTAAAAAAAATAAGATTAAACAAAAAAATGTTACAAAGCACAAATTACTAATTAGATGCAAACGAGTTACATTATATTAATAACTTTTATTTTATTTTTTTTTTGTTTTGTAAGTAATACAAGCGCAAACGTACCTTTGTATTGAAATATAAACAAAATTTTAGTCAATGCTAAAAAATGTCCAATCAGTCCGTCGTTCGACTCGCGACACAAAATATAAGTGAAAATAAAAATAGAAAATGTTTTTCTTTTATTTAATAAATAAAAATAAAAATCAAACCTAAAACTTTAATTTCCATCTGCCTGCTAGCCTAGCCTATGCTTACAAAATAAACAAAAAATAGTAAACTAACTGAAATTTTTAAATAATCATAAATGTATGACTGCAAAGTAAATAATAAGCAATACCTATCTCATCCTGCATATTTTTGTTGTTGGATCAATCAAAGGTGATAAAATCTATGAATCATAATAAAAAAAATCTCAGGGGAGATATCTAGCAGCTATCTGAGTATAAATTCTGGCATATTCATTATTAGGAAACTATAATTCTGCAAAACTAATTAAATGGAAAACCAAAGCGTTTTATGTAATGAACATACATACCTCATTGCTTTTATAATCTTCAGTTTTATATGATGTGGTCTGAAAGTGTTACAAGGTAAAACAAAAAATAAAAATCAAAACTAAATTACAAACATATTTAAGTAACACATAAAAATTCAAGTAAATAGTATTAAATTACAATTTATATAAATAACTTACAAAAAAAAAATTTTATATAATATTGAAAAATATGCATATATGTTTCATACTAAATAGTTATGAATATTTTTCACCAATATATACTTAATTTGTAAAATAATTTTTAACAACAAAACAAAAGCAATGTAAAATTTTTTACATATAATTTTGCATAAAATCGATAGTGAACATTACAGCAAATGTACGTACAATTAAAAATTTAGTAAAGTGGCCAACTTACTTTTCTCTTACTAGGCTTTTTTTGCTTTCGAAACTATATAATTTTGATTATTTAGTTTAAAATGTTATGCAGTTTATATAAAAAAATAGCAATATACAAAAATATACCAAAATATACAAAGAAAACCATTCATTAATAAACAATTTTAAATACAAATATTTTTATTATTGACTTGCTATGTGTATTATATACCTAATATAAGCAACATTTAAAATAAATTTTCATTTATATATATATACGAGAATATCAATAAATGTACCAATAATATGTATATCAATCAACATTACTTAGCATGCGCTCTAAAGGTGGAAAAATATTTAATTGAGTGAAATTTTGATTACTTTTTTTATAATATAAATGTATATAAAATATAAAATAAATAAATCAGATATATATTAATTGAAATATTGTGGCAAACAAATTATAAATACTGGATTTGTCTAAATTTAAATATTGTATGCAGTTACAAAAGAGTGTTCAGTTTTCAGTAATTTGTAAACCAAAATGAAAAAAAAAATGTTCATTTAATTCCATTGACTAAGAATTGGTAGAATGCCTTCATTGCTAATGCAGAAAGCCAATTCGGTATTTTTATTTGGAATATTAAAATTATGATCATGAAATCTGAATATAACATTATAACATGTGCGGTATGGAATATTAAATAATTATTTAAAAAATATGCAATGCACTCTTTTGTAACTTTTGCTTAATTGAAACAAAAACTAAGTATTTATTATTCGTTAAAAATAAATAGTAATAGTCAATTAAGCTTAATTTATTGCTCACGTGCGAAATCGCATGCGTTGCTAATCACTCACCTTCATAATCTTGCATTGGGCGACACCTGTCACCGTCAGGGGTACGCCTTGCGCGGTCTCCACATTTTCGCACATGGGATTCAGTGTCATAACGTTCAGCGAGAGCCTCTGCACGTCCGTCACTAGCCACCAGGCCCATGCCCAACCGCCGACAATGGTGCGCTTTTTCGTCGAGCCACAACAGCCACCTGTAAGCATAAAACAAACAATTGAAGAACATCAGCGAAGAGCTTTGACCCATAAAATTCTTAGCATTTGGGCATAGCCCAGCAAAACAAATGAAAAGACCTAACCCACAAGTTATGGCAGCCTGCCCAAAAAGCAAAAAACAATGCCAAACTGCATATGCTGTATTCGGCTGACTCGACTGTTTTCATACCCTCTGCTGCACTTAGAATAAACAACTTTCGTATTTAAATTCGTAAATAAAGTTTTGTATGAGTTATTTCAAGAAGCACGCAAGGACATCACTTAGCGACTGCTCATGTGTGTGTCTGTGTGTGTGTGTGTATGTGTGTGTGTGTGTGCACCCTTGCAAATCAGAAAGGTCTGCAGGAGCGCCATAACGGTCGAAAAGTCAGTGAAAGCACAAAAAGCCAATTTAGGTGCACAATCAAAATCGTGAGTACATATTACACAAATTTGTTAACAGCTGACCGAGTACGTGCCGGCAAACACGTAAATTGTGTGCGTGAGCGAGGAAAAGCAGAGAAAGATCGCTCTCAGAGTGTAAGCCGATGAGCGGCGGCATTTCTCAAATGGCTGAGATGTTCACTGCAAATGCACACTGAACACTTAGATCGACAAAGATCTGCACGAGAGACCGCTAAAGCTTATGTACGCCTGCGCATGATGAGAGTGCTTTTCATACGTACACACACACACACACACACACGCGTGGCGTGAGTGTGATTTGTGCCGCTGGTTGGCCATTGACTGAAAGACGTGAAAGACATGACAGACATACCAGCAAAGCGGCAACTGGCAGCGTCAGCATGTCAAAAGACTTTCGTGCGTGCTTTTACTCAGCAGCGCATGCGTAAATGCGCGCAAAGCATTCATGCCAGAAGAGAGCACATATGTATGTAAGTTTTATACGGATTGTAGCAAGCAGCGCAAGACCATGGTTTTTTTCTTTCTTTTTCTTTCAGTGCTATCAACATTTTTGTCGTTAACGGACTCAACAAGCTGCTCAAGCCGCAGCAAAGTAGCAGAAAAAATAAAAAACAAAGGCAAAAGTGGCAGCAAAGGAAAAACAAAAATAGTCGGCAAACAAACGTCGTGTGATACAAAACCGAATTTCGAAGCTGCCAGAAGTGTATGTGAATGGTTTTAAATACAAAACATGTTAATATAAAAGAATACATAAATGAACAAAATAATACAAAAGATTTGTAAAGTATATGCATAAAGAAATGTATAATATATGTATGCATATAGCCTGAAGTCGTGAAAAAAGAAAGTCTTTGCCTAATAAAAAAAAACAGCAACAAAAAATATAAATAAAAAATCACAACTAAGATTCAAAAAACTTATAAACCAAATTTCATTGTAGATGTGTGCATATTTTGCTTGTGTCTTATTTAACAATTTTATATGTTTGCCAAAGAAATACGAAATTCGAAAATAATATTGAAACGCTCTTCAGTATAGAAGACGAAGTAAGCACTTAAAGCCAACACAAAACGCGTCAACGCACAAAATCGAAAGCAGAATTAACGAAGAATTAACAAATAAACAGAAATACAGAAATACAGAGAGGTAACAGTGACAGTGGGCCGATTCACAAGAATTCATAAGGACGACTTAGGCCATTTACTGTTCACATTCATATGCACATTTGTAATGTATTCAGCGTCTGCAACTGACAGTTAACTCCAACTGCAACACGACAACAACGTCAACCACGACAACCACGACAACTGTGCGAGGGCGTGTGGGGAAATGCTTGCGGGGTTGGCGCTTTGTTGACACGACGCACATTAACTGTGACGACTAACGGTACACGAACGAAAGTGACGCATGCGCTGTTACGCGTTTCGATTACTTACTTACTTCGATTACTCACGAACGTTTTGATGTTGACCATTTGCCGGTTTGGCCGCAAATCTACATAATTTTAAAAGCGAATTTTTTTTTTATTTTGTTTTTTTGTTTGTTTTTTGAAACTTGATCAAAAAGTTGAGCCATTGCAATGTTTATATACATGCACACAAGTGCACTTTTTTACGATTGCTATATTTTTTTTTTTTTTTTGATTTTTTTGTTTCGTTTCAAATTCTAAGTGCATTTAGTTAAATGTGAAATATAATCGTGTTTCCTGCAATGTTTTGTATTTGTTAATTTCCACTTGCAGTTTTCATTTATTTATTTATTTTTTTTTTTTTTTTTGAGTTTGGTTTTTTTCCTTGAACTTGATTAACTCGCGTTCATTGCTCGCTGTTAGTTTTTGCTGCTGTTGTTGTTGCAATTTTTCGCAGTACCGCCCAAGTCTTAATTGCCCCGAGCGCGAAAACGTTACATTGCCATGGCGAATGTGCGGAAGTAAGTGTCAGTTAAGTCGACATTTTATTGCGCTACGCTGCTGTGCATTTAATATTTTTTTTTTCAAGTCGCAAATAGCTACTTGCTGTTGTCGGACGTGCAGATCTCTACAAATGCCACATCATTTGCAGTGAAGTGTATATCAAACGCTAGTGAACAGCATCCAACCACAACAATAACGACAACATCACAAATGTGGAAAAACTGGTTCTACAGAAAATCCATTGTTAAAAAAAAAAAAAAAAAAAATTCAAATACAACTCAGTGGTTTCATTGCCTATGATAACCGACCAGGTGCTATTGCAAATTCAGAGGGCGCCGGTTAATAAACTTTATTGTAGCAATGCAAATGTTGCATGCAACCAAATATTTGCCACAGCAAGCAAAACAACAACAACAAAACACTTATGTGATAGCAGCAGATACATAATTTTTTTTTAAAACTTCATATAGACAAAACTTTGAGAGCGTCTGCAGTATACAGTATGCAGTGTTTAGAGTGCAGCGTGCAGTGGGTAGATACTTTTCAAGTAAAATAAATTTCACTTTTAAATGAAAAAATTACCAAGTAACAGGCACCATTTGGCAGCAGCCAGTTACCAGTTACCAGTCACCGGCAGTACCAATGCCATTGTTTAATATGTGGCGGAAAAATAAAATTCATAAAAAAAATAAACTAAAAAAAAAAACGGAAAAATTATTTCACACTGCACCTGCAACGCAGGCGACGTCGCAGCACCGGCGGAAGTGCAGCAGCGTGTGAGTGTAGCTTGGTAAGCGGAGCATTGAAATGCACAATCAAGCAACGTGCGCTGTATCCCAAATGGCAATTAAGCCAAGTCAAGTTATGAAATCGAAATGCACGGAAAACATGCCTCAAATATTTAATAGGCAAATGCTCAGAGCCAACTTTTTTTAAACACAGTATTTACACGGAGACAAGGCAATGCCTTTGTTAGGTGAATTAAGACGAAGACGATGACGAAGTGAGTGCGCATGTGAAACCAAATGACGTGACATCTAACCCAAATACACACATAGCTTTTATTTATTATTATATTTTTTGTTTGTTTTTTTTTTTTTTCGTTTTTACTTAAATAAAAATAAATGATTTTCTTAACGATTTTAGCGAATACAATAAAATAAATCAACCCAGCCATTAAGCTGACAACTTCCCAGCACCGTGAAAGCAAAGTGCCGACATGAGCTCAGCGATCGCGGGCGCCGCCTCAGCCATTGGGGGCGCTGTGACGGCTGCGACAAGCACTGGCTGGTTCGTTCCGATGTTAGTGGCAGCAATCGCATATTTTCAGTATGAAGAGATTCTGGATCCTGAGTCCAAGCCCAGCGATTTGAGCAGCGACGAAATACTCGATCATTATGACTTTATTATAGTCGGCGCTGGATCGGCTGGTGCCGTTGTTGCGAATCGTCTGACCGAAGTAGAGAACTGGAATGTGCTTTTGCTCGAGGCGGGAGGGGACGAAACGGAAATTACGGATGTGCCACTGATGGCAGGCTACTTGCAACTCTCAAAGATCGATTGGCAATATAAAACTGAGCCCTCGGGCAAGGCTTGTTTAGGTACGTCTATTTCTTGGAATAGTCTTTACATCTAATCCATTGCATAATTGGTCTTCTGCATAGCTATGCAACAAAATCGGTGCAACTGGCCACGTGGGAAGATTCTTGGCGGTTCTTCGGTCATGAATTATATGTTGTATTTGCGCGGCTCGAAACATGATTATGACAACTGGGAGGCGATGGGAAATCCAACTTGGTCTTATCGGGATGCCCTGTACTACTTTAAAAAATCAGAGGACAACACGAATCCGTATCTAGCCAGTACGCCTTACCACTCTACTGGCGGCTACTTGACGGTAGGCGAAGCACCTTATCACACACCGTTGGCTGCCAGTTTCGTTGAAGCCGGCGTCGAGATGGGCTACGATAATCGTGATCTAAATGGCGAGAAGATGACTGGCTTTATGATTGCGCAAGGCACAACACGTCGTGGCTCACGTTGTTCCACCTCGAAGGCCTTTCTGCGACCAGCGCGCTTGCGTTCCAATTTACACATCTCGATGAATTCGCATGTGACACGCATCATGATAGATCCTGTGACAAAACTTGCTTTTGGCGTCGAATTTGTCAAGGACCAGAAGCTCTTCCATGTGCGTGCCACCAAGGAGGTCATACTCTCGGGCGGCTCTGTCAACAGTCCGCAACTGCTCATGCTCAGCGGCATTGGACCACGCAAAGAATTGGCCAAGCACCGCATACCGCTGATCAAGGAACTGAACGTTGGTGAGAATCTACAAGATCACATCGGGCTGGGTGGCCTGACGTTTCTCGTCAACCAACCGGTCTCTATAGTTGAAAATCGTTTCCACACAATGTCGACGGTATTGCAGTATGCCGTCTTCGGCCAGGGCCCCCTAACCATATTGGGTGGTGTAGAGGGTCTGGCTTATGTGAACACCAAATATGCGAATAGTTCGCTCGATTGGCCAGACATTGAGTTTCATTTTGTCTCAGGCTCTACAAATTCCGACGGTGGCTCACAACTACGCAAGGCACACGGCCTTAGCGATTCATTCTATCGTGCCGTATTTGAGAAGATCAATAATCGCGATGCCTGGAGCATTATACCTATGCTACTGCGTCCACGCAGTGTCGGTGCAATAAAACTACGTAGCGGCAATCCGTTCGACTATCCTTACATTTTCCCCAACTATCTTGCCGATGAATTCGATGTGAAAACACTTGTCGAAGGCGTTAAGATCGCAGTCGCGCTCTCACGCACGAAGGCCATGCAACGCTTCGGCTCGCGTATTTCAGCCATACGCTGGCCAGGCTGTGAGCACATACAAATGTTCACCGACGCCTATTGGGAGTGCATGATAAGGCAGTACACAGCAACGATCTACCATCCAGTGGGTACCTGCAAAATGGGGCCCTACTGGGATAAGGAGGCCGTTGTTGATCCCAAACTGCGGGTCTACGGCATCCGTGGCCTGCGTGTAATTGATGCAAGCATCATGCCGAAACTGGTCTCGGCCAACACGAATGCACCGGTTATTATGATTGCTGAGAAGGGCTCAGACATGATCAAAGAATTTTGGATCAAAAATACAATAATCTAAACACGCAAACAAGTGTCCACTTGACGATAAAAACAAACGCAACAAATATAAAAACGAAAATTGTGCCTGCTGCTAATTTATATGTATATTGTAAATGCATATCGTTTATTAATTAGAAATCCCATTTTTTTAATAGTATTAAGTATTTATTTGAGCAACGAAAACCCCCAACAACACGAACCAGAACAACAATTAATATTAAACAAAAAATTTAGCATTAATAAGCCAAAAATTAAATTAAAACAAGTTTAAATTAAGCTAAGCTAAACGTGTTCTCACTATCCCCAGAGCTTTCATTCTACATTAACAGCAACTGTTAACAACAGTCAAAATCACGCCGTGCTTGTGTTAACCAAAAAAAAAAAAAAAAACACAACAAACAATGAGAAAAACAAAAGAAAAAGTTCAATTAATTGCAGACGACAAGCATTGAAAACAGCTAAAGCTTTTGTTGCTGATGG
>JBAMBQ010002091.1:0-22854 GCA_037044495.1 Stegana nigrithorax
TACTTAATCTGCACCAGTGATATCCCCCTGCCTATTGATAGTATCGTTGCAACCTTTGCTGATGAAACAGCCTTACTATCAGTCGGAAAAGACAAAAAAGAAGCAGCCAAAAAAATTCAAAGTGCAATAAATACCAAACTTAACTGGACCAAAAAATTGAAGATAAATTTAAATGAGACGAAATCTGCAGGAGATCTGCCTTATCACTTCAAAATAAAATTCTAATATACAAGCAAAGACTAACTCCGGTCTGGCTATATGGTATACAGTTGTGGGGCTGTGCCGCAGAAAGTCAGATCGAGGTAATTCAAAGATTCCAAAACAAAGTGCTGCGTAACATGCTAGACGCTCCCTGGTATGTCAGGAACGCTGATATTCATAAGGACTTACGCATCGACACTGTTCGGGAAAAGATTCTGAAGCACGCCGCAAAACATCATGAACGCTTTCAGAATCATGTCAACTCTGAGGTAGCCACGTTAACAAACGACGCAAGGTTATACCGAAGACTAAAAATCTAGTGATCAATCGTACACGACAATAGTTAGATACCTGTTGGTCACTGCCATCGGAGAACGACATATTATCTTGTGAGAACAGGGAAGCTTTGTGTAGTATCCGTTGGTAGTGGCCAGCAAGTGTCAAACTATAATTTGCACAGATGGCTAGGCCCAAAAGGCTCATGATGGACTATTGTATTGTCATTATCATAATTAATTAAAAAAAAACTGCTTGATAGTTAATTGTTGTAACTAGTTGTAGTCTGAATAAAATTAAAAAAAAAAAAAATAAATTAAGCAATTGTTAGCAGATTGCATAATCAGAAAATCTCGGTCCCCGTATAATAATCCTATTTGAATAGCAAACAAAAAAGGACTAGATAGCCAAGGAATTAGGAAAAAAAGGATGGTAATCGGCTTTAGGAAGCTGAATTCCAATATTTATTTTAATATCGGAAGATGTTATGTTGTCCTTTCCTGACTTCGAGAAACTATTCGATATTACTGCGGTTGTATCCTCAGATGCAGAAGTTGACCCAAACTTCACCTCTGCTACTAATCATAGTGAAGAGTCACAAACATACGCTATTGAACCGATCGATATACACATAAACTATTTTCGTAACCAGATAGCCATCGAGGAAAGTAGCAGCTCGAACAAAAGGACCTTTATTCTATTTGGGAGTAAAACAAGATACCATATAACCTTTACCAACGTCACCTCACTATTGAAAGACCTTCAGCTTGTAGTAACGCAAGACGTGGTGAACGCGATATTTTGTGAGTTAAGGATCCAGCATAAACTGATAGAACTGCTCCCAGCCACAAGATTCCGGTATATGAAGCGCATCGTTACAAACATTATCAACCTAGACGACCAAGTAGAAATACTACTAGCAGAGCATAATAAGGCACACAGGGCTGCACTGAAAAATATTAAACATTTTTTATCGGACTACTTTTTCCCGAAAATGTACAAATTAGCTCGAGAAATAGTCACGAATTGCAAGATATGTTCCAAGGCTATGCATAAGCGGCATCCCTCACGAGGAGGCGGGATACTTCACGTCGATATATTTTCTACAGACGCAAAGCACTTCTTAACATGCATCGATAAATTCTCTAAGTTCGCCATCGTACAGCCAATAGCATCGCGAACTATAATCGATGTGTAACCGGCTATCTTGCAACTAATGAACCTCCACGACAAAGCCCTTACGATTTACTGCGATAACGAAAGGTCGCTAAACTCCTAAACCATAAAGTCCATCCTTCTCAACCACTTCGAGGTCAAGATAGCAAACTCATCTAAACTACATAGCACCTCTAACGGTCAGGTCAAAAGATTCCACAGCACCTTGGCCGAAATAGCCAGATGCCTAAAATTGGAAAGAAATATTGTGGACACCGTAGACCTAATACTCTAATCCACTGCAGAATGTAATAGAATGATTCACAGCAATACTAAAGAGAAGCCGGTCGACGTGCTTCACTCTAGCAGCCCCAACCTTGGAAACAGGATTAAACTGTTGCTAAAAAAGACACAAAGGGCTAACTCAAAGTCACATAACAAAGATAGGCAGATACGTTTGGGCAGTAAGCTCTCCCGTCTTTACGTAGAAGAAGTCATTGAAAAAGATTTAGACACCACGGTACAGGTTAAAGGCAGAATAGTTGACAAAGATAACATTCGACTAAACTAGCCAGTCTCGATTTCCCAGGCTCCTCGCGACGCTAATCGTCTACCTGGTCCCTAAGGCTTAGACTAAACTGATTGACTACACCAACGCGGACTATATCCCCATCGAGTACGGAGGTGCCATAATTTGGACGGAATACGGATACATCAGACATGTGACGGACCTAGACGTATACAGACAGCACCACAGAATGACAAGAAGCATAAACACCCTTGGGACAGCACTCAAGTACCTTGCAGGTATTCCTGACTTCAACGATTTTATCAACTTTAAGATTAGACAGTCCGACCTTATCGACACAAATAATAAACAGGTTACTATCAATACTTAGCTACAAGAACAGATCAACGGACTCACTCGGACTATTAACCATAACCACGAATCTGAATCAAATTACGTTATCTTTCACCTTGGCAACATTAAAGCTTGTTAACCCAGTAATTTTAGATTCCAATGATTTTTTTTTATATTCTCTTTATTTGCCATCAGTCTTTTGCGACTATAATCAAATTTTATAACTAGCTATACATGGACCTTATTGAGTAATATGCTTTATTTCTTAGCATATGTATTTACAAATTTACAAATTAAACTATACTACAAACTATATACATATATATATACAACTATATCCTAAAATATTTACAGTACTAGCTAGGTTGTTACTAGTCTGATTCCAATGATAAAACGGAAATTATAAAAGCAGAAAACTCGACCGAATTTAGCTTAGGAGCAATAATCAATGTATCTAGCATTAAGGGAATTCATGTCAATATGACAGATCATTTCCTAGTTAAGTAACCTAGAATTAAGGAATTATGTAAGAAAACTACTATTTTACCTGTTAAGCGTAGGGAAAAGATCATACACCTCGAAGACAGCATGGTCGCTACCTGTGGAAACCGGAGCTACACCCTAGCTAGTTGCTTAAAGTCCATCAATCAATCAATCAGCACGCTTTACGAAGCTACGAACAGAACACCATGCGCACAACAACTGCTTACCGGAGTTGTAGCATACAGCCCCACCACCAACGGCTATTTGCACCCGGTACAGGTGATCGACGACGGTTTGATACTGATTAACAGTCAGATCATGGAGCTAAGCGAAGACAACGGTGCCCCGTGAACTGTCAACGGGACCTACATTGTGACGTTTACAGAAGAAGCTAAAGTAATTGGACCAAATACACCAACGTCAACGCAACACCACTCCGCGAACCAAAAGCATCGGTAGTTTCAAACCTCAACCTGACTGGCTACATGGAAATTTTGTCGTTACCCTTTCTCCACGAAGGAAACCTGAACTTATGCCAGGTTATCGAAGCGAGGTAGACAAAAGTTATTGTACTGATAGCGGTTGTCGGAATAATATGCTACGAAAAGAGAACTGGTAGCCGCACGAACCTTCAAGGCCATCGAGACGGTCGCTACTTAGAGGCGGATCAGTTAACATGTTTCATATGCAACGACAAAACACGCGCATAAGCGTTGCATGAGCGTGTAATTGCGCTTCCACGGAAAAGAAACCAAAAGTCTTAAAACGATACATCAGCGTCTGGATAACGTCCGTCACCAAAAGCGCACGAGGCGCAACGTCACCATATCAAACGCATCAACAGGCAAGAAACTCTGCTGCGACGCAGCCGTCGCAACTGACCACTGCTGCCGACCGCTGCTTCGCTGAGTAGGTTTCATGTTAGGTATTTTAATTCTGTATAATTAGTTCTCAACTGGTGTTCAATAAAGGTGCTTTATAGCAAAGTGCTTGTGTTTTATTAATCCAAGTTACCCAAAGTATAATTACAAATATAAATACAAAAATATAACTATATATATATAATAAATCACTTTGATTTCTTAAAAAGTATAACTACCAAAGGATAGTTGTAACTTTTAATAATTTGTATTCTTTTTCTCTTTTTAGCAATTTCACTTTGTTTTTTTGATTATGTCATAGAACACATTCAATAAAATAAGAACTTGGCTCACGCTAATTTGCTTAGCAACGAGGCATGATGCCTAGTTTGCAAGACTAAGGCATAAGCGCTTTCCTAGTGCAAGCCAAAGTTCCAAGGCGAAGAAAATGATATTAAAAAGCTCACAAAACGCATCCAAAATGCTGGCACTGAAGTCGTGAAGCAAAAAGTTGGCACGGGCTCGGCTACCTTCTCAATGGGCTTTGCAGGAGCTCACTTTGTGAACGCATTGTTACTTGGTTTAAAAGGAGAAAAGGGTATAATCAAATGTGCATTTATTTCGTCTGATATCACGGAGCTACCATATTTTGCATCTCCAATTGAGCTGGGTCCAAACGGTTTGAAAAAAAATCTTGGCTTGCCAAAAATTAGTTCTCTTGGCCTCTCTCTCCTCCTTAGGCCTGTAAAACGCACTTAAATAAGTTTTTCGCTCAGAAACCCAGAAGATCTACAAAGATGGAATAATGGCTTTACTCAAAAAAAGGCAAAAGGTTACCGAGTCAAACGGCATATATTTAGTTTAACAAAGCTAATTTAGAGCAGAAATTAGTAAATTCTGCCACGTCTATTTAGGTACCACAGTGCTCGTCGAGGGTAGAATAATACACAAAGATAACATCAGATCCAGTAACCAAGTCGCATTAACATCACTTTCCCCTCCACAGGCTCCTAACGACAACCATACTCTAGTTGATTCCCCTAACGTGGACGAAGCTGATTGACTACACTAACTCTGACTTCGTACCTATAGAGGACGGAGATGCGTTGATTTGGACAGACTACGGATACCTCAGACACATGACAAACTTGGACGAGTACGCACAAAATTCCGACGAAACATTAAACATGACTGCGCTTTTTTCTCAGTCACACATGAGAAATCTACTTAAGGCTAACATAAATCATGTGGACAGACTCTTGGATATCCTAGATAACCACCAACGCATGACCAACAGCAAGAATCCTCAAGGCTACCGGGATGGCTGCTCCCAAGCGGGCGAGCAGTTAGCACAATCCGCCTCCGCAATGTTTAACGTTGCATGCGGGGCATCATCTTACTGCACCTGCATTAAAGCTGCATCGTCTGGATAACATCCGCTACCAAGGCGCACGAGGCTTTGCTTTGTTATTTAGTATGCGCCCATACCTATGTTAATTCTAGTCAGAATATGTTTCTATGTACTATTCATTGCGAATATTACACTGCTTAGGTAGGTAAAGTGTTCGGTGAAGTTCCAGTAGATGTCTCGTCGCTTTCCATCTATGCAACTAAGCAGGGCAGAAAACAAACATAGTTGGTGAACACCTGCTCTGTTTGCTATGTTGTCTGAGAGCTCAATCCATAACGGTGCACTTTGCACTTTAGCAATCACCGTATTATGCTCAGATAATTGCTGATAGCTTCTCGGGAATGCCTCGAGGCCTGAACACATCCCAAATACTTCCACGATGTATTCTGCCAAACGCCGTGCTACAATAAACAAGTTGAAGTGTCGTCTGCTATTCGTTCATTAGCTCGAATATGATCCGTAAGATGTTTATCTGATCAATACTCGAAAGATTTGATCAAAAACCAGCTAGATATTTTTACCGTGATTGGTCGAGTTTCAACTTAAAGTATACTGGACAGAACTTTGGATTTTGGAAGAACAACCAGAATATCCTGCCACCAGTCCTCGGGTATTTATTTTTCGATTCAAACAGAATTGAATAAAGGATGCAGGAGTTTTGCCATGTGTTCTGGACACACTTTCAGAATTTTAACCTAAATTCTATCGTGTCCGGTTATTTATTGTTTTTTAAGATCTTTATTGCCGTGGTGATTTTTTGTAAAAAAGGTGGAGCAAGTGAATTGAACTCTAGAAGATTTATAACTGTCGATCGTTTATTAGAGAAACCATGTTGAGAGATGCTAAAATTCGGAATAATATAATGCTAAAGATGATCAGGGATTATATGTTCCAACAACATTGGCATTGAGCATAGCTTAACAATATCTCGGTAGTTTGAGATATTCCTTTTACTTCCTTTTTTATGGAGATGCAAAATATAATAAAGATTCTCTACATAGCGTAGGAAAGGAAGAATTCGTAACCGATAACTTGAACAACTTACAAAGAGGAAGAAGAAAGTACAAGGACAGTACTTAAAAAAGGTACACTGAGATACCGTCAGGTTCAACGTAAAAAATTGGGTTCAGTATATAATAAACAAGATAGAATCATTTTATAGCTCTGACTTTGCATATTCAGATTATCAATTATTTCTATCCCTGCAGAACTCTTTTAAGGGGGAAATTTAAAATTCAGTTTCCACTCAGAAAACCCTGAAGTTCAACAGATGGAATAATAGCTTTATCCCAAAAATGGCAAAAGGTTATTGATCAAACGGTACTAAAGTTCGCTTCGAATATAAAACAAAAATATTTAATTTTTGGTAAAATTTAAAACTGAAATTTTTCGGATACCTAATATTATAAAACTTATATATATTAATATTTATTTTTATTAGTTTTAAATTAATTCGCTTAAAATAGATTCCGCACAAACAACCTATACATCACACGTACATTCACAAAGAGTTCATTGTTGTACAACAACCACACAATTGTTTAGATATAAGCAAGAAAACGGACGCTATCATCACGCAATTTTAGCGTTGCGTGATTTTGGCATGCGAGAATTTCACGCGACTTTAGCATGCGAGGAGTTTAGGCGATTTTGCATTCAATTTCAACTTCACTCTACTACGTCTATAGAAACAGAGAAAGAGCGGAAAAAAATCATCACCATCACCAAAAAAAAAAAGAAAAAATGCCTTTTAGTTAATTCACAGATATTAACACATTAACTTTTAAAAAATTTAATTATTGTTATTAAACGTTATATTAGGCTGCATGCCCTTCATTGAGTTAAAGGAACGTTAAAATTATATAAGCTGTTGTTAGCAGGAGTTGTTACGATTGCAGCGACGGAATTTCAGTGCAAAAGTATCGTCTCACAGTATGATGCAAGAAGTGCATTCATACGACGGAAATTTTCTAGACACTTGCTGTGCAGAATTTTGGCGTAAGTGTGTTGCAAGATGTGCATGCACACGACGGAAGTTTTCCAGACGCTTTGGGATTGCACGAATAACAGAATCGTGGGAATGACATTATTAAATTATAATTGATTTTGTTCGGTCTGTAACTCGCCCACCCTTAAACGGAGTGTCCGGCGAAGTCAATGATGTTTTGAAAACAAATTTATTCTTTCGTTTTAAACTAAATATTATAAAAATTACTATTACTATTTAAAGTGCAAGATTTATTATAATTGAGGGATAGTTAAAGAAAGATAGTTTGAATTTATTTGTGTATATCATGTCGTTTACTAATTTCCTCGTTTCTTTTGATGGTTTGATTAATAGTTCTCGGTGTTTTCCTCACCCATTACATAGGTTCTGTTAATGTCTACCTTCTTAGATGGTATTACAATATGGTCATATATTTTAGTAAATTTATTTGTAAATGTTTTTATTATTATTATTATTATTATTATTATTATTATTATTATTATTATTATTATTATTATTATTAGGAATTTTCTTACCAAATTTTACAATTATCAAATTTAATTAGATTATTTTTAAAAAGTAAAATCTTATGCAATTTTTTTTTTTTTGTTTTTTTTTTTATTTTTTGCAATTATTAGGCCTTCTGTTGCTTTTTTTATAATTTAATTTTTTTTTTTCTTTAGCGAATTTGTATTCGGCCTTTTGATATTTTACAAATTTCGATATACATTTCTCTGTGACTTTAAGGAAGTTTTCTTTTAAATTTTCCTTTACATCATTATTATACAAGTTTTTGTATTCATTAATTATGAAGTTCTTTTGTTCGATAAGAACAGATTTGTTATTTATATCGGGGATCGGTTCTATTAATATTTTATAATATTGTTTTTCAGAGATATTGATACAAATTCGGTATTAGTTAGAATATTGCGTGCTAAAACCTTTAATTTACTTGTCAGAATTACTTGTTCTATATCGTCTATATGGTTCGGTAATAGTGTAATATCGTAGTTTATTTCTCAGTTCTTTAAAAATATTTAACTGGTCTATTAGTTGATTAGCATTGTTAGAAAGCGCGTTACAAACGCTTGTTATTAGCCGATGTTGCTTATTTATGTTTTATGTTATATTGTTTATTTGATCTGAAAGTGGTTTATTTATGTAGATTTATTTATTTGATTCCAATGTTAAGTCATGTCCTACACTTGTTACTTCGTCTAGGCTTGTTTTTATTAATTGAACGTCGTCACTGTCCATTGTTCCTGATGATATTTTTAAACCTTTTTCTTAAATACTTATGAGTCTTCTTTTCTTTATAAAATGAGGTTCTAGAATATGTATTTTTGTTTCCAGCAGTTGAAAATTATTTTTCAAGGTGGAAAAAGCAAAGACGTGTTGCCTTAAGTGGTGTTTCAAAATGTTAATATTTGTTCTAATGTTTTCTCTACTTGTTTCGAATGCGGTGATATTTTTTATACGTAGGATCTTTTGAAAGTTCTTCATAATATGTGCAGGTTCTGTCTTGATTATTATATATCCATTGTCTTCGTTAATGTACTGTATTTCTAAATGTTGCGCATTCGTCATTATAAATGTTAACAGGGTAAGTTAAATGTTTAAGGGTGTCATTGTTGTTTTCTGTAAATACGAGAGAATTGTTATTGTTTGGTGTTTCTGTCTTTTGATGTGTAATTTATGGTACTTGTGTCCTCAGTTAGTAATAACGTGTTCATTATCTAATTCATTTACGACGTTTTTTCTAAATTTGGCATGATTTTTGCCTCCTCTAACTTCTTTGATAAAAACTGGACCTTCCCTGTTATCATTCAGTCTTTCCATTGTTTTTTTTTTCCCTTTTAGCCACTATTCTCTTTGATTTCTGAATATTGATCATGTGTTGTAGTTCCATTTACAAAATCGATAAGGTCTCTTTCCTGTTGTGGAGTGTATAAAAGATTATTGTTTTTCCAATTTTTTCTTCTATTGATTCGTTGTCTTTACCTGATCATGTCTCAGTAATCTAAAGTGTTCGTTAATGGTATTGTGTGATCGTTCTACATCTGCATTTGACGTATAATTGTTATTTGATGTATAATGTAGTTTGATATTATTAGTTTTTAGGAATATTTGTAATGGTAGAGCTTTGAAGCCTAATTCATTGACGACTATCAATTTTCTAAAATGTCAGGTTATTCCTAAATATTGAGTGACAGTTCTTTTGAGTTCAATCCATAAACGATTATCTATTTTTATAGTTTGAGCGTGTTTTGAGAATCTGTCGATAACTGTGAGAAATAATGATTTATTCAGACTGTAAAATACGTTCATGTGGACTATTTCTCCTGATTTATATGGTATTTCCGTTATCTTCAATTTAGCTTTTATCGGTTTGCGATTGTATTTTTCTTTGCTACAGATCACGAAATAGTTAATAAATTGGATAGTTCGTTTTCCTAATTTGGGGTATTTCTTCATTTAGTTGGTAGTCTCTCGTTTATTCCTTGGTGATTATTTCTTAAATGTTCTATTTCAATCAATGCTGCTAGTTCCTCATCATCTGTAATATCTTTTAATCATTTTTGAAATCTTGTAACTCTTAGTGTTAATTTATCTTTGTTGAAATATTCTCCAATTTAGTAAAGCGTTGGTTTTTTCAGGATGATGGTAATTATGGTGTTAATATCAAACATCTTTGCTGTAATTATATTTCGATGTGATTTGAATATTTTAGTATTGTCATTGAGCTTGAATTTTTCTTAGATTTTATAATTTGCCTGTTATACAGCTGACTGGGTTTTTTGAGATGTTAACTCGACCATCGTTGACGGTGAAGTTTATCATGAAGCAAGATAGTGCGTCTGCGTTTCCGTTGAGGATGCCTTTTTTATACTTATTATCGTAGTCGTATTAAGTTAGACATCGTCTCCATCTAAAGAGTATAGGATTTGGTTCTTTTATAGAGAAAATCCATGTTAATGGTCTACGATCGGTTTCCATAACAAATTTTCGATCGAATAGATATTTTCGGACGTACTAAGTACTCCATATTATAGACATTCTTTTTCTTTAGTACTATAATTCACTTCGTGATTGTTTAGTTACGGCTATCGTAGCAAATAGGATATCGATCTTTTGATAAAATTGCCCCAAGGGCGAAATCGCTGGCATCTGTTTGTAAAAAGAATTTTTTTTCAAAGTCTGGGTAAGCTAGTATTGGATCATTACCAGTAAAGTTTTTAGCCTGTTAAAACTATTTTTGTATTCTTGGCCTTGCACGTTCATTTTCACATATTTTTTTTAAATATTTAGTAATTGGTTTGGCTATCCTAGCGTAATCTTTTATAAATTTACGGTAGTAGCTAGTTATGCATAAAAATGCTTTTATCCCTTTATGAATCTGGGCAAGGGGAGTTTTTCAATACAAGATATCTTATTTGGGTTAGGTTTGATACCTTTTTTCCTCTTGTTAACATTTCCTTAATTTTTCCTTCTACTTCAGTTTTGTGTATGTATCGATAACGATATGTTTTAGCTGCAATGGGAGAATTGTATTGCATAGAAATTGCAGTGGTAATTCGTTATCAATAATTTTGATTTCGTTTTTTTTAAATTAATTATTGCTTGATTATTAAAACCTCGATCATGAGTACACTAGTTAGCAGAGCATCTTTAGCTAAACCAAAGGCAACAACAAGCAAATTGTTGTCGTCATACTTAGTACGAAAAACACTGGATGAACAACAAAAAAATTCGCAGTTTCATAACAGTACAATTAAATCAAAAGCAACATCAAACGAAACGCAAGTAAAACATTTAAATTACAAGAGTCAAAAGCGTCACCTAAACAAATAGTCTCCAAACAATATAACTGAGAATTCGAACTCCAACAGAAAAATAAAAATCAAAACACTGCACAAACAACACAACAGGACTACTGGTTGAGTATGCCAAATACAACAAATAGGTTCCAACTATTACAAAACAACGATGCAGAAGAAACAGAAAAGCACACTGATGCAGAATCAAATTTCACTGAACAAAATGATAAATAAAATCCACAAAAGACAACAACACCAACCAACAAAGATAAAAAACAATAAACAACACGCATCACCTCAATTACCAAAAAAGCCTAATAATCCACCACCCATCTATGTATGTCCAGCAGGCTGAAAATATTAATCTGTTAATCCAAGCACTAGCAGAATGCACTGGAAACAACTATACATTAAAATATATGGACAATAAAGAACTTCGCATACAAACATATGAGTCAAAACATTATACTGAAGTAACAAAAACTCTCCGCAAAAAGAACACAAAATTCTTCACATACAAACCTAAAGATGAAAGAAATTTTAAAGTTTTGGTAATAGATTTGCACCCCAATCATGACCATGAAGTCAAACATATCTATAATATAAGACAAAAGACTTCAAGCAAACCTCTGCCAACATGGTTTGTCGATCTAAGACAAAAAGATAATAACAAAGACATATACTATATCAACTGCCTTCTACATACCAAAAGTCACTACTCCACTACCAAACAAGCCTAATACAACAAACATAAATAATGACATTATGCAAACAGGCCACAATCCCTCTGAATTACAAGAATTGAAATACGTGATAAAACAGTTAGCTCATTAAATATCAAACATGATGACTACGATTGACATATTAACAGCCACTCTAGGCAAACAAAATGGACAGTGGCTTGTACATTGCCATATGGAATGCAAATGGTGTATTCAAACGAATATTTGAATTAAACCAGTTTCTAGGCGATAACAATATAGATGTAGGTACCTTAATCAGAAACACGTATAACACAAAAACATAGAATAAAAATTCCGAATTATAAAATAATAAACATCGACCATCCCAACGGCACAGGTCATGCAGGATCAGCAATCATAATTAAAAATACAATAAAGTTTAATGAAAGCGTTCATTTCAAAAAAGACTACATTCAATCCACGAATAATCATCTTTCGGACAATAATGGCGAATTCACAATATCTTCGCTCTACAGTCCACCAAAGCACAAAGTCACAACTGACCTATAAAATAACTACTTTCAAACTCTGGGAAAGAGATCTATATGTGCAGGCGACTTTAATGCAAAAAAAAACGTCCTGGGGCTTCAAAATTAGCAACAAAAAAGGAAAAGACCTGTTGAAAGCAATACAAAAATGTAAAGGAAAACGTCAGTACAGGCGAACCAACATACTGACCCTCTGATCCAAACAAAAAGCCAGACTTGATTGACTTCTGTATAGTAAAAAACATTAACATAAACCATTTTGAAATAAAAAGTGCATATGAACTACCCTCTGACCACACTCCAATATTGCTCAAACACAATTCACTCATAAAAGCCAATAACGGACAAACAAAAATACATAATAAAAGAACTGACTTGCACTCATTTCGAGAGTTTATAAACAGGCAACTTCAAACTCAAGTTCCCTTAAAAACGCATTAAGGCATCGAGACAGCAATAACAAACTTAAATGATATAATCCAAGAAGCAGCTTTAAAAACTACGCCCAATCATAAAAAACAAAACTCTATTGAAAATAACTGCCCAAAAGTAAAAAAGTTACTAAAAGAATATGGAAAGCTACGTAAAATATGGCATCAAACTCTTTTTCCTTATGACAAAGCGCGATGGAACAGAACTACAAGGGAAATGAAAAATAAAATAAAAAACCTAACGGCAACCTCTGATATAAATTATTCAATGTGGAAAACTACTTACTAAAAAACTACTAAATAAAACGCCACATGTGCTTCCAATTAAGTACAATGACGGGAACTGGGCACGCACTAACATAAAAAAAGCGATAACGCTAGCTGATTATTATGAAGATGTTTTCTCAGACGGTCATTTAAGCAATACTTAATCTTAATCCTATAACAATAAGAGATATCGATCTGTGCTTAAATAAAGATATTAAACAAAATACGGCCCATGCATATGATCTGATCAAGGGAAAATATTTAATGCGATATTAAGAACCAATAATTTCCCAAAGCAAGGCTCTCACAAAAATAATAAAGCCAATAAGCCTTTACCATTACTTTACCATATTAGACATAGAAAAAACCTTCGACAAGGTCTGGCACAAGAGGGGACTGATTTATATATTAAATGAAATGCTGCCGCGAAACGTATTACAACTCCTAAAAAGCTACATAACTGACATAAAGTTTTTCGTAAAAAATAATGATAGTACCTCATCGCTAAGAGAAATAAATGCATGAATGAATACTCTATACATTATACTCAGCAGGCATACCAGTACCCGATGATGAAGACACTATAATTGCCACATTTGACACATTCTTTGTGCAAATGAAAATTTACCGATAGCTACCAACAAACTGCAGGCATTCTTAGACATCAAAATAAATGAACTCAAAATCCAGCAAGTAATATACACAACGAAATGAAACTTCACACCAATAAATTTCAAAATAAATGGGACCGAAATCACAATAAGCACAGAAGCTAAATATCTTTTCATGTATCTGGACAATAAAATGATTTGGAAACATCACAGTAAGAAAAAAAAGAACAAATCATAGCTAAATATAAAGATCTGTGTTTCTACTACTAAATTAAAATTCATCACTAACACTTTCCAGTTGCGATTGTATACTCTTTGGGTATGGTCGTGCCTACGGAAAGTTAATGATCTGAAGTTGTTCATTATCGATCTACCGTTATAATTAGTACTTTTCTCTTTTGTCGTGATATTTGCTTTTCGCTGATTGATGCAACCACTCACGTGATATCGTGATAACAGATCAACAACTGTGCTTATTAATAAACTAATTTGAATAAATCAGTAAACCTGCGCGCAGCTCACATTGTGTGCGGGTGTACTACTTGTATACTGCTGCTGCTGGCGTCGCCATGAGTGACGACGGCGCCGGTATGGTATTTCCAACAACATCAAAAGTGGGGAGGCAAACGCCTATCCCAACTAAAGTGAATATCAAAAAAACTGCCACGTCACACAAGATCCCAAAGGTGCAAACCAATAATGACGTCAGTTTCGTCGCAAGCGTACCCTCTGACTCTGAAGAAGTCGAAGTCAAACGAAAGAAACCCCTCCAGAGACGTTTCTCCGGAACTCCCACAGAAACCCAGTACCCCTCCACTTCTAGTTTCAACCGCTTTGCACCGCTAGCTGACACCATTGAGGTCCAAGATGACATGAATGATGAAGCTGCTGATACTAACGAGAGTGCCCAGCAAACACCAAAAAAGACTACGGTCATCAAGCCTTAACCCATCTTTCTTCCGGATATCACAATCATAAAAGATAAGCTCGCTGACATAACAAAAACCATCGGTCAGGATAAAAATTTCGACTATAAAGCAGGGCGTGACGGTAAAGTCAGAATAATGCTCAGTGACAAAGAATCGTACGATAAGTTCAAAGCATTTCTTGACCCTATGGACTCGAGATACCGCACCTTCCAACCCAAAGACGAGAGAGCTTATCGTATTCTGCTTAAAGGACTGCACTACTCAAATCCCACCGCTAAATCTCAGAAGCCCTGCGTGAACTGGGTCATATCACCAGGGATATTAAAAATGCGGTCAGTAAAACAACAAAAAGTCCAATATAAATTTTCTTTGTCAACTTGGAACCATCAAATAACAACGTTGAAGCATACAGGATTAACCGACTCTGCAATTCTATAGTCATCATTGAGACTACGAAAAAATTTGATGATCTCATTCAATGCTTACGCTGCCAGGGTTTCGGACACACGAAACGATATTGTCGACTACCATACAAGTGTGTAAAATGTGGTGAAGGTAACAGTACACAAACATGCACGAAGATCCAAAACGAGCCTGCGAAATGCGCTTACTGCGAGGGCGACCATGCTGCATCATATAAAATCTGCAAAGCATATCAAAAAACCAAAGAATGGTACGGGCCAAAGTCAAAGTCAGGTCCGGGAAAACCACTTTACTCAAATGTAGCAGTCAACCCAAATGTGAGCTTCGCCTCAACCTTAAAATACCGGCAAGTTTCCTTCCCACCCAGCGACCCGCCAGAAACGACTCAAGCAAGTCTACCAAACTCCATTTTTAAGCGCATGGAAGCCATGATGGAACAAATGTTCAACCATAACGTAAATGCTCACCACCCTAATTACCAAGCTATGCAAGTAAGCCTGCGCATAGTACTATGGAATGCTAACGGTCTATGTAAAAGCAGACCTTAGGTCGAACAATTCATAAAAACCAACTACATTGATGTACTTATGGTTTTCGAAACTCACTTTAACAAAAAATCGTTTATTAAAATAAATGGATATGAGATCTTCTATGCAAACCACCCTAACGGCAGAGCTCGTGGCGGTGAAGCTATTTTGGTGAGAAATGGTTTAAAGTAAGCAGAGCTTCCTCCGATCCAGCTCCCATGGGCACAACTTGCCAGCATAAAAATTCTGATTTCAACAGGAGACACGGTAATAGCAATCTTTGCAATCTCTAGAGGGATCGGTCCAAGCAAGGTCAACGCAACGAATTGTCTAAATCTAAGCTCTGATCACTGCTCAGTCTTGCTGTTACTCAATATACCTGCGATCACGAAATCTTCGCGTAGGAGAATTTTTCACAAAAATACCAATATCAACCAGTTTCGCTCCTGGCTCCAGCAGCAAATTAATCCCAACATAGAGCTAAACTCTGATGAGGACATTGACGACACTGTTGAACGGTTCACACAACAAATCCACCTAGCTGCCACGCTTGCCACTCCCCTCCAAAGACATCACACTAGTACACCGAATAGGGATCTCCACCAATGGTCATATGAAGTGGCACAAAAAGTGGCTGAGAAAAGATGATTAAGGAGAGTGTGGCATTTAAGCAGAAATCACACAGACAAAACAGCGCTTAACAAAACTGAAAAAGACCTCAAAGACATGTTGTTCCGTCTACGTAAGCAAACTCTCTATGAATATCTGGAGAATGTAGAGCCGGGTGATCCTTACCATAATCTATGGAACGCCACCAAATACCTCAAGAGACCCACCAAGAGGATAGCACCTGAGTTAAATGCGTCTGCGACATGGTGCCGCACAGATGAAGTAAAAGCTGTGGCCTTTGCTGAGCACCTCCATAGCGCTTTTTCACCTTTTGACGTCTGTAACCCTAGCGGAAAAGAGCAGACCACGAATTTCCTGGACTTCACCTGCCAAATGGATCACCCGATTCCAGTTGTAGGATGTCATGAAGTGCTTGAAAAGGTAAAATATTAAAAAATTCGAAATCACCTGACTACCACGGCATAGGAACACCAGTCATTAAGGCCCTCCCAGAAAACTGCCTAGACCTACTTGCGGAAATCATAGACAGTTGCCTCCAGCTAGGACACTTCCCTTTCCAGTGGAAATGTGTAGAAGTTGTTATGATCCCTAAACTAGGCAAACCTGAAAAAAATCTGGCTTCTTATCGTCCGTGAACTTATTGGCGGTATTCTCCAAAATACTTGAAAGAGTATTTTTGCGTAGATTGCTGCCAATTCTGGATGATAATGGGTTAATACCTGAACATCAATTCGGCTTCAGGTGTCGTCATGGTACTCCAGAGTAATGCCATCGACTGGTGGAACGAATTCTAGTGGCTCAAGAAGAGAAGCAGTATTGCTCGGCAGTGTTCCTGAATATGAAACAAGTCTTTGACAGAGTGTGGCACGCCGGCTTGCTATATACGCTAAAGATGAAGCTACAAACACTATACTTCCTGTTCCTGAAATCTTATTTGGAGAATATGAAATTTTACATTCGATGCGGCGATGATAAATCTCCAATTACAGACATCAGGGCGGGTGTTCCCCAAGGTAGTGTGCTTGGCCCCGTCTTATACACTTTGTTCACCGCAGATCTGCCGATCACTGGATACCATAATCAGTCAGTAATCTTACCACAGTCACCGCATTTATAGCAGTCTCCAAGACTCACGCTGGGGCCTCTAGAGTATTACAAGATGAGCTTGATTCTTTCGGAGTATGGCTGAACAGTTGGAACATTATAGACAACCCGGAAAAATCGCCAAAAGAAGAGGAAACTGCCCCCATGTCAAGTTGAACGACGTCATAATTCCATGACGTCACTCAAACTTCTACTATATAAGGCCATACTTAAACCGATCTGGACCTTCTGTAATCAACTGTGGGGTACGGCTAGTGCCTCAAACATCGAAATAATCCAGAGGTTCCAAAACAAAGCCTTAAGAATGATAACTGGCGCCCACCTGTTAACTACTAATGTGGAAATTCACGAAGAACTCAAATTCCCCTGGGTATTATAAGAAATCAATCAATTCAGCCAGAGTTACATCATGAGACTATCCGACCACCCAAACAACTTGACAATCGATAACAGTAATACTAAAAGAAGACTAAAGCGATACTACCCGCTAGACCTCCCAATCGGATACGCAGGCTAACAAAGCGTAAATCATGTAAATATTCCCATTTTCCCACAACCCACTTATCCTTTCCCCATCAAATTAATTGTACAAACTATACTGTAAAAATTTATATATTTTTCTATACCAACTAAGGCTAGATTAAGCAATTAAATGATTGTCCCACATAGGGACAGATTTTAAATAAAAGATATACATAATTAAAAAACAAAAACAAAAAAAAACTAACACTTTTCAACAAAGAACTCCTCTGCAATCAAATTATAAAACCATTATGGGCGTATGGTATTCAGCTATGGGGAACGTCGAAAAAATCAAATACTGCAGTTACCCAAAGGCAACAATCAAAAATTCTAAGAGCAATAGCAAACGCGCCATGGTACAAATCTAACTAAGACATACACAGAGACCTACAATTCCTTTTGATTGATGAAGAAATACAGAAAACCAGCAGAAGACACCAAGCCATCATCCAAACTCACCAAAGCAATTAGATAAATATATTATCGGCAGAAGAATTTACAATACCACGGAGGCTACAAAGAAAACGACCAGTCGACCTTGTTTGATATCAACTGGAAATAAAACACCATTAAACAAATTACTAGAAATAACTGTATTGATAGTAATTTCATCCTACACTGCAAAAAAATGTATATAGTTAACTAAAATGACAAATGCAATATGCTTTTGGGAAATAGAAAAAAAAAATTATTCCGTTTAATGGTATCAATATGTTCATACCAATGAAACCATCATCATTTTCCAAACGAGAAATCCCAATTTTTTATCATAGTTTCCGAATTCTTTAAAAGTGGCTAATTTATCGTTTATTACAACTGTGTGTTGCAGAGTTCTTAGTATCGATTGTGCCATTGGTATCCTCCATTTAGGATCACATAGTTATATAGCCTGGATTAATCAACGAATGTGTGGCACCTGTAATTTCCACTGGGTTAACCATCATTTGCAAGTTTCCTACTTCCATTGGTACGACAGGTGGTTGTTGTTTTGTAGATTTTGTCCATGGTAGTGACACCTACTGTTATTGCCATTATTAAAGTTGCCTGAATTATTATGGTTGTGTTGTCCATTTGAATTATTCTTATTGGTATTATTATTATTATTATTATTATTCCTATTATAACTGTTATTGTTACCGTTGTAACTATTGTTATTGTTGTTTCGGTTGTTATTGAAGTTATTGTTATTTGTTACTATTATTATTTTGGTTGTTGTGGTTGTTGTTATGTCGATAATTAGGATTAAAGTTTTGGCCACGATAATTAATATTTTGGTTAATTGAATTATTGTTTTGATTGTTGCCATTATTAGTGTATTTATTTCAGTTGTTATTTTGTTCGTTGTTGTTCCTGTAATTATGACGTATTGTTGTTGCTGTTATTATTATTTGGATTGTTATTTTGCCTTTGGTTGTATGGTTGATTATATCCAAAACCGTTTGTATTTTGTAGGTTTAAATATACATACTGTCCTTGATACAATATTTCCATGGCAGATTCCAGGGTTTCTGGTCTGCGGCAATTAAGAACGGTTTTCATTGGTTCTGACATTTTGGTGGTGAAAATATGTAATGCCGACCGAATACTATTTCTTACATATTCTACTATTCCTGGTCGTGCGCCAAGCTTTTGTTGTGTTTTTGAATTAAGGGAACTAAATATTCTTTTTAACTCCTCGTAAAAAGCTATAGGAGTTGTCTTAAATGTGGTGGACCTGAGTTAGCCGCAAAGTTCTTCCGTATTGCGTCTTTCGCGGAAATTGTCTATTAAAATATGTTTAACTTCTGTCCATGAGATCGCATGGCAGTTAATTTCTAAAACTTCCTTAGCGTTGCCTTTAATACGGCTTTTAATTATGTCTAAAAATAATGATTGTGCAAAACCATTGTATGATTGGAGAATTGGGAGCATTCTGTCTACTACACATAAAGAAAATACCAACAACGTCATCAAACGGATTTCAACTACTAAATGAACTAAAACACAACAACGAGTTGTACAGTATCACGGAAACGCCACTAACATCACAAAATGCTAATCTAAATAAAACAAGAGGCTAACCAATTCTTTTACTGAAGCCGTTGAGAATAACTACTCATTAAAAATTCTGCGCAATAATGAAGTCCGAATCCAAACAAATGAACAACAGCAATATTCATTAGTAATAAAAAATCCGTGTAAAGAACACAAATTTTTATACATACAAAGCCAAAGATGACAGAAACTTCAAGGTAGTGCTAAGAAAACTGCACCCATTCGATGACCCAGATGACATTAAAAATGAATTGAAAGAACTAGAACATGAAACCAAAAATATCTATAAAATGAAGCAAAAAACACAAAAAAAACCACTGCCGCTATGGTTCATTGAACTTAGCCAAAACTATAACAACAAGGACATATATAACATCAAGTCGCTTCTCCATACGCAGATCTCCTTTTAGCCACCTCACCATAAAAGAACAATAGCCTAATGCAGTAACTGCCAAAAATACGGCCATACCAAAAATTTCTGCACCAAAGATCCTATTTGTGTTAAGTGTGCGGGAAACCACAAAACTACTGATTGCAAAATTACTAACGAGGACAATCAAGTAAAATGAGCCCTGTGTACTGGCAATCATACAGCCAACTACAAAGGGTGCGAAATATACAAGGCACTCAAAATAAAACGATTTCCTGCTCTCCGTGAAATAGCAGAAAAGCAGGCGCTAAATATTCCAACCAACAAAAACCCCGATAAACCGGGATTAAACTGTGCCGAGGTAGTACAAAATTCTACTTTACCACCACAAGACGATCCTATCGTAGAGCCAAAAAACAAACCGCAAGCTGACATAGATACTTATGATAAATAAAAGTCTACAGACATCAACGCAGACCTGCATGAACTAAAAGATATGGTAAAACAGGTAGTACGACAAATTTCAAACATGATGAACACAATAAACTTGCTGGTAGTAACGCTAAGTAAGCAACATGAATAACAGTTTCAATTTTGTAGTATGGAATGCAAACGGTTTATTCAACCACTTATTGGAACTAAAACAATTCCTGCGAGACAACAATATAGACGTAGCACTTATATCGGAAACATACTTGACGCACAAATTTCTCATAAGAATACCGAACTATACAGTAATAACCACCAACCATCCTGACGGAACGGGGCACGTAGGATCAGCCATAATAATAAAAAATTGTATAAAATTTTCGGAAATCAATCACTTCAAAAAAGACTATATCCAATTGGCAAACATACATCTATGGGATAATAATGGTGACTTCACAAAAACTGAGGAATACATTGATTACTTCAAAACTCTCGGTACTAGATTCATATGTGCGAGAGATTTCAACGCTAAACACACGAATTGGGGCTCAAAAATCAGTAATAAAAAGGGCAAAAACCTACTAAGCGAAAGGAAGACACATCAGCACAGGAGAACCTCCTTATTGGCCAAGCAAAAAACCAGACCTCATTGAATTCTGCGTAATTAAAACTTCAAGGTAAACCAATTTGTAGTCTCTAGCGTATATGAACTAACATCTGGCCACTCCCCATACTTATTAAATATTCGGCACAAATCAGAACTGTCAATGAGCCAATAAACATACATAATAATAAAACAGACTGGGACTCCTTTCAAGAACTTATAAATAATGATCTTCAAATAAACATACCTCCAAAAACCCCTATGGACATCGAAACCGCAATACAACATATTAATGACGTAATCCAAGAAGCACCACTCAGAATTACACCACTTTTAAGAAATACAAGTTATTCCAATAAATGCCCCAAATTTAAAAAACTAACTAAGAAATGCTGAAGATTAGGGAAAAATGGCAAGAAACACTGTATCCAGAAGGCAAAGTAAAATGAAACAAAGCATCTAAAGAACTAAAAACAACGCTATAAACCATCAGAACTAAGCAAATAAATAACCAACTTCAGAAATTGACTGCGACTGCAGACACTAATTACTCGCTTTGGAAAACTGAAAAGAAGCTTTTGAACTAAAAGTCACATATGCCACCTATTAAAAGAAATTACGGAAGTTGGGCTCGTACAAACGAGGAAAAGGCGACAATTCTAGCTGAATACTATGAAGATGTGTTCTCAGAAGGACAATTAAGTAGCAACGTACTTCCAGACAATAACTGACCAAAAGCAGACTTAAAAATCAAATTAATAACCGTAAGAGCCATTGAATATTACATATCATATCAGACTAAACAAAACAAAGCTCCTGGATATGACCAGATCACAGGAGCAATACTGAAGAAACTTCCGATTAAGGCCATAATACATATAAGGAATATTTTTAATGTAATTTTAAGAACAAAACATTTTCCAGAACTATGAAAGATAGCCAAAGTAGTCGTGATACCAAAACCAGGCAAAGACTACAAAAACTGAATCATACAGATCAATTAGCCTACTGCCAGTGATGAGTAAACTAATTGAAAAATTATTCATGGCCAGAATCAAACCATTACTAAAACAACTAAAAGCCATCCCCGAACATCAATTCGGGTTCAACCAAAAACATTCAACCGTTCAGCAAGTACATAGAGTCACCAATAAAATTATGTCAGACCTAGAGGCAAAAAAATACCGTGTAGGAGTATACATTGACGTTGAAAAGGCTTTCGACAAAGTTTGGCACAAGGGACTGATCTACAAACTAAAGGAACTGTTGCTAAACAACTATAGAACGAAACGAAGATTCTACGTAAGCCTTAAAGACAGCAGCTCATCGCTACGAGAAATAAAAGCAGTAATTCCACAAGGCAGCGTACTTGGCCCGCTGTATACACGTTGTATACAGCAAGAATCGCTATACCTGATGATAAAGACGCACTAATCGCTACTTTCGCTGATGACACTATCCTACTATATGGAAACGATAATTTAACGACTGCAACGAAGAAACTGCAAACGATCCTTAATACTACAACAGTGGTTAAAATTCTGGAATATAAAAATAAACAAGCAAAAAACACAACAAGTAATATAGACGATAAAACGATACTCTGGTCACAGAAATACACAAATAAATGGGACGAATATCAATAATGGCACAGAAGCCAAATACCTCGGTATGTACCTGGACAGCAAA
>JBAMBQ010002092.1:0-35793 GCA_037044495.1 Stegana nigrithorax
TCTCAGCTACACTACAATTAAGAAAAGATTTGAAAGTGTGAGAAGAGGATATGTTAGAAAATAAATTATAGTTAGAGTTATAAGCCAAACACATAACATAAATGGGATCATGCAGTAGGAAAGGTGATCATGCAGTGTTTAGTAAGGCACGTTAAAATTTATTTTCCCAAGGAGATAAGGAGAATTGACATTAACGTTTATTAGGTTATGAAGAAAAAGAATACCTAACACGAATCTCCGACTAGCTATGGTAGGAAGATTAATCAATTTAAGGCGGCAATGGTATGAAGGGAGACGAATTGCGGAATTCCAGTTTAATCCGCGCAACGCCCTTGGTGGAGGAGTCATCGGAGTCATAGCTTATTTGAAGGAGCTTCCCAGGCGGGGAGCATGTGAAGATAGTATTGGAATATAGTTTTAGTTTTTTATATTTAAGTTACATGTTTAGTTTTTTAAAATTGTAATTAACTCTTATTAAAGAAAGCGTTAAATGTTTTGGTTGCTTATATGAGCTCTTAGCCTTAAGTCTCTTTTGTACAGTTAAGTAGAGTAGTAAGTAAAATAGATGTAAGAAGTCAACTTGTAAGGCAACGCGAGTGTATTATTTTCATAAATTTCAGCAGTGTCATATTCAGATGTGGTTTTACTATTTGAATTTTTGCCAAATAATATAAATAACCAAATTTAATATTTTCTTCAAAGATTGAATTACTCGCTTACGTCAAAAATGATGGTGGGAAAATTTTTCAAATGTCGCCGAATAAAAATGCACATAACCAATTTTTATTATCGATATATATCGAATTTTTGTATGTTACCAGTAGCCTTGTTGCTAACTTTAGTAGCACTTGTTTGTTTGAAAGTTTTAAAAAACGATCAAAAATCGAGGCCAGCATATTCAAATAAATCCTACGAAGCAATGTGATATGAATATTTTGGATTGATTTCCTGTACCAATAGTTCCTTTTGATTAATTCGTTTTAATTTCTCAGAAGTATTGCATGCTGTAGTCACTTCTTTGAATAGTTCGTTAAATGTCAAAAGTACGATATTCTTGCTCTAGGGAGAGCACATTTCCTATATTTTTCACAATACTCCTAGTTATCTTTTGACATAATTTTGCTATCACATAAATTACTCCGAATAATTCATCTTCCATTTCTTCTTTTTCTGTACTCATGTTCACTTATTCAAGGAAAAGCAAATTAGACATACATCATCCCGGTTTATAAACGATTTCCATTCTTAATTTAAGAATTTCAAAAACATGCTCTGTAATCTTGGCGTGACGATATCAATATATCTCAAATTAAGAGTTTCAAGTGGTTTATGATAATTTTTACTTTTTACTGCCAAGAATTCTTTTTCATTTCCCAATTGTGTTCACTTTTACTGAGAGTTTTTGAAATGAATACACCTAGGCATTCGTCTTGCACCAGTCCATCTTTTTATGCGTTTGACTGAATAATTATTGGTATTCGAATTAATTTGGCGATTTATTTTCACTTTCTAATAAGAATGGACCCATAAATTTTACCTCCGATATACGGAACTAAATCTTTTTAGAATTGAACATAACATTGTTAAGTCGAGCACATACATATCAGGATCAGCATTTGAAAGTATCTGCAATAGGGAAAAGATGAATGAGATTGATGATTATGATTATTTTTTTTAAAGTATTGAAATTGGAGAAAACCAATATAACATTCCATTTAATGCATTTTTTCAAAGTTAGTTTTTCTCAAATAAAAAGTCTTGACAACTTTTTCAGTGGGTTGACAAAGAGACGGAGAATTCGAATGAAATTCCAGCTGAAGTGTGGGTGATAACTATCTTCAGGGGTGGATAACGGATTGGACCTACTTAATGACACATTAGTGGAACAATCAGTAAAAACCAGGACTAGCATACGATTTTTAGAATTCCTTATAAAGTTAATTTGTTCAAGTGAGTTGTCAAGAATTGAATCAATATATGAACCGGAAGCTGCGGGTACAAGACCATTTGATAGATCAGAAGGTTGCCACGACAGTAAAGGGAAAATAAAATCTCCCATGACCAATATATAGTCAGTGTTATGAAGAAAGGAACGAATGGTTTTTATTAAGTCAGCATGAACAAAGTAAACTGTCTCTCCAGAAGAAGGCGGAATATAATAACAAGCAACAAATAAATTGGAGTAACAAGTAAACGTTATCAGCTAATGGTGCCTTTTTCCGATCATTGCAATTGTACTCATGAACAATACAATGACATCACTAAAAGTCTGGTTTAAGCAATTTTTGAAGATGATCAACAGGAACAATAACCTTGAAAGATGATATCGCCGTTTGAATTTCTTTGTAATAATATCGGTTATGAACGAAACTGTAGAAGTAATAGTGTCAGTGTCAGTGAAGGAACAGAACTTGGTACAGCCAATTGCCAATGCAATTAGGAGTCATAGGCTTTTCATCTCCATCTATTCCAATTATAATTTTTGCTGGTAGATATGGCCTTCTTCCGTTTAGGATACAAGTCGACTTATAGCCTACTAGGGACTTTTCATTAGTTTCAAGTTTAGGACCTAAACATTTATAATCTTTAATCAAATTAGAAAAGGCAATATAAGATTTCGAAAAATATTTTAAAAAATCTATTTCCGTAGAGTGACAATTTGGACAAGACCACCGCAGACCAATGTTTTTGGTAATCATAGCGGCTATTCTACTATTGAAATAAGCACAAACGACATGAGCGAGATTATCGCATAACCAACAGGCTACGGTCACTGCATTGACCTCAAGTCCCTTTTTGTACTTATCATAGCAACTGGCCATATTAAAACCAAAAATAAGAAGTGTAAAATAAAGAAAAGAATAATAAAAAACCAAATGAGAAAATAAAATTTCATAAGTTAAAAAATCAAAACCCGAAATATTTGCAATTAAAATTAGAAAGGCAAGGCTTTAATCGAGCGAAACCGACTATAGAAAATCCTTAACTCAATCGAAAATTCAAAAATTTTTGTTTTTGTTTTAATATTTTGTATTCATTATGTAAGGAAATCTTAAGAAACCAAAAATTTTTTCTTAGTAAAACTCATTTTTCGGCCGATCGTTCCTAGGCAGCTATATGTTATAGTAAACCGATATATATCATAATCAGATATATGATTGGATTTGGTAATGATATCTTAATAAAAGAAAAAGTTTTTCTCAGTAAATATTAATTTTCGGCCGTTCGTTCTTTGGCAGCTATATGATATACTAAACCGATAAATATAATATTGAGATATATGATTGAAAATCACATAAAACTATTATATCCAAAATTTGGTAATGATATCTTGAAAAACAAAAGGGTATTTGTTAGTAAATATGGTTTTTCGGCCAATCTTTCTTATGGCAGCTATATGTTTAGGTTGAATATCTAAAAAGCAAAATAAACTCGTTATGCCTATGGATTAGGAGGATCTTCGTGCAAAAATTTGTGGTTGTAGGTCTAAGTTTCCGAGATCCGTTTGTTCATACGGACGGACAGACAGACAGACGGACATGGTTAGATCGACTCACCTTTCGATGCTGATCAAGAATATATATACTTTACTAGCTGACCCGGCAGACGTTGTTCAGCGCTTTTCCAGTATATATATATAAAAATCAGCGGACCTGCAGATGTTATCCTACGCATTTATACAACTATCTTACTCCCACTCAGTAATCAATGCGAACATAGTAACAGCGAAAACGTAGTGTAATTGCCGTTATTATTTTGCACATATATACGTTAGAGGAGTTAGTTGTTTCAGTTTACACATATTATGAGCCTGTGTTGGTTCATTTGGCAAATTTACTCAGCAAATACCCTACTGGGACATACATATGCATCTAATTTAGTTAGTTTTTATTTGATTTCGTTTGATTTGCTGCATGCATTTTAGCTAACTAATTATTATACTAATTTAATAGAAATAGTTTTGAGAAATCATAATTAAGCAATATAAACTTTTAAACAACAAAATATGAGAAGCAGCATTTCGTTAAATAAATAAGCAAATAAGAATATATATACATAGTAAATAGTTGGTCGCTTCTGGCTTGCTCTCTCAATTGTCTGGTTGCGCATTTGCCTCTCAATTTTTTGCAAACATAAGAGCGTAAGCCATAGTTTCTTGTGTGTGTTTATTGTAATTTTAGTTGTTGTACTTTTCCGAAATGTGTAAGCAGTGTGTACGAAATTTATAAAAACTGACTTCACTTCATTTTTTACCCGATTTAAATGACAAAAAAAATAAAAAGAAAATCGTACAAACCTTCTCCAGAGAATTAAGAACACAACAAAAAAAAAATCAGCCAAATCGGTCAAACCGTTCTCAAATGCGGCATGGTCAAACGGATTTTGCCAAGCATTTTTATAAATATGTATAGATGGGGACTGTCACGCTTCCTTCTGGCCGTACATACATTTGTACAACATTAATATACCCTTTACCATTTTTTGGTACGGGGAATAAACAGCACAAAAGAAAGTAAAAAATTGGAATGGAAACAGAAGCCAAAAGTATGCAAAAAAAAAAGAATAGTGAAAATTAGAATGAAAAAATTCATAAAGTCACTATCTATCCAACAATTACACTGAAGTCGCGCAACAGACAGACACACTGTCTTCTTGGCAGGAGATTTGCCTTATTACTCCAAAATAAAATTGTAATATACAAGCAAATACTAACTCCGGTCTGGCAATATGGTATACAGTTTTGGGGCTGTGCTGCAGAAAGTCAGATCAAGGTAATCAAAAGATTTGAAAACAAAGTGCTGCTTTATATGCTAGATGCTCCCTGGTATGACAGAAACGCTGACATCCATAGGGAATTACGCATAGACACTGTCCGGGAGAAGATTCTGAAGTACGCCGCAAAACATCATGATCGCTTTCAGAATCATGTTAACTCTGAAGTAGCCACGTTAACAAACGACGCAATGGTAAACCGAAGACTAAAGAGAACTAAACCAATTGATCTGGTGATCAATCTGTAACGACAATAGTTAGATACCTGTTGGCCACTGCCATTAGAGAACGACATAGTATCTTGTGAGAACAGGGAAGCTTTGTGTAGTATCCGTTGGTAGCGGCCAGCAAGTGTCAAACCGTAATTTGGCCAGATGGCTAGGCTCAAAAGACTCAAACTGAACTTAAAAATCATTGTTATAATAGTTGATATATTAACTTGTAATTGTAACTAGTTGTAGTATATGAAAACAATATCATCACGTAATAAATAAACTATTTCGGTTACAAAAAAAAAAAATAAATAAATATAAAATATGTTAAACAGAAAGTCAATAGAGTATTTTCTTCTTAGTTTTCAAGTTAAAATGTGATGTTGATAGCTGACCGGGCTTTACCCATGACTTTCTGCGCTTGGGACTGTCATAATGGATCCATTTTTCATCACCAGTGACCTCGAAAACTTCCACCAGAATCCGATGACTTTCGGCAGCGGTTCTACCCATATGAAAATAATTGAGCGAAACTCCCCGCAAAAACTCTTTATTTGGCACAAATTTTGACATTTTTAATTAATCACAAAGTGTTGTTCTTTACGTTTTAAAAATAAAATAATAATGGCGATGACACCTGATATCAGCTGGCTTACGATAAATAAATTATTATCGGTATGAAAGGAATACAGTACTACCTACGCCATCTTTTATAAAACGCTACGAATTCCAAGACCTAATACTATAGAAACATTTGTAAAAATAATAAAAAACAGAGTACAAATTTTCTCTTCGGGGTAAAAACATAAGATCCTTTAATAATGTCACAGGTAACACCCAATTAAAATTATTGTTTTAATTACACCGCACGATTTGCAGTTATATTATCGATTTATGATTTTGGCACATTTGCAAACATAGTGGTCAGCAGTTAAATCTTTCTTTCGCAAAAAAAAAACAAAATATTTGCATTACATGTAAATAAATTTTATATCGCCGTCAAATCTTTTTGTATATATGTTTTTTTTGATTGTATAGAAAATTCAGAGGCATTTATAAAAACGGAAAACCTCATATATCATCACTCTCTTGGAGAGTGAGTGAATGAATGAATGAGACACATGACACCGTGGTCTGTTTTGGAGTGCAACCCTATTGTCAAAAATGCTACCTACAAAAAAAAACCCAGCAAATATTAAATTCTGATTGATGCCTTGTTCAAATTTTAATTACATTACGAGTATAACGCTAATATTAATAATATAGCCGTTTCCTTGATATTTCATGGAAAAAACATTACCACGAATCATTTTGTAATAAATAGAAGGTCACGCCAAGGTGTTACAGAAATCGGACCACTCTCATTATCGTTAGGTGGCGTTCTCATTAGAGCGTCGCCATGTTATATATATGACATTTTAGAAAAATTGTTTTTTTTTTGTCTGATTTACGAAATTTTTACGATGCACATGCATAACATTTGTTATCAAACATCATTTTTGTTTCATTTACTTTAATTAATTTTTAATGTGCCTCACCCATATAAGCACACTATTGAAGCGAAACTGCAGCTTAAAATGTTACGAATGAATTTTCAGTTATGTATATGAAGTAGAAAACGAACAAAGCAATTCTCTATTGCACTCCATTGTCACCGATGCATAGTAATACAACATCGGCAATAAAAATTACAGAAATCATTACTAATAACCATATTAGTGGTCACTCCTATTACTGTCGTACTGTCATGTTTTCATTCTTGTCAGCAACAGAAATGCAAAGCCAAAAGCTTTCTACAGCAATACCATATAAAAATGTGTTCTATACAACAACTAATATGGTGTACAGGACAGTCTCGACAGTAGAATACCTTAAAATAATACCATTTTTACATATATGTGAGTTCAAAATGTTCCAGGCATTACTGTTCATTTCGAAGACTCAAACCATCCATACATGTTTAATATTTATAATGCTTATGAAGTAGGAAAGGAACAAATCAATTCACTATTGCACTTCATTGTCACCGGTGCATAGTAATACAACTTCGGCAATAAAAATTACAGAAATCATTACTAATAACCATATTAGTGGTCACTCATATTACTGGCGTACACAATGTGCACAACAACAACAACATTCATGTAAAATGTGTCTCGAAATATTTTAATGTTTCCACCCTTATTAGCAGCAGCTAAGCAAGGCAACGATCTATGAGTATTACACAGCAATATGTGTGTATATGTGTGCCACATGAAATGTTTGAGCGAAATTTACTCTCTCGGTTGTTTGCTTATTATTGCATAGATGAGTAAATTTTATATTCGCTCACGAACCAGTCAATCAGTAACACATTTTTTATCTTTCTCTAACTCATGCGTAAGCAATCAGCAGTCAGCTGCAGACGACCACATATAAGACAATGCGCATTATTTGTGCGTCTCCTTACTTCGTCTCTGAAGCATCTATCCTTTGAATTCTGTTACTTTTTTTTTAGACTTACACCTCGTTGAAAAATATGTAAATAAACAAAAATTTTAATTAAAAAATAAAAAAAAATTCTTTCCGATAGCTGGTTTCAAACCTCTGAACAGGCAGTGTGTTGAAATTAAAAAAAAAACTTTCGCCATCGCTCGGCCGATTGCCCTACAGCGCATGCTTAGGACAAATACAGGGGTAAAAATAATGGGGCGGCTTTTTGTCGATAATCCAGCTTTTAGACATTATTAAAATGCAAAAAAAAAAAATTGTACGTCCCATAATTTGCATGTATGTTTAGATATATATATTTTGGTGGTTGGTGGTTTTATTAAAATTATTCAGGTTTAATTACAGCGCACAATTTGCACATATGTTATCGATATATAACTTTGGCGGGCTTGTCAGCAATGTTTTAATGTCATAAAGTTAAAGTTTTATTTAACTTTAAAACATGACGCATTGAGATCTTCAAATATTAATTACATTATACAGCAAATATAACTAATACACTCGTTTCCTTGGTATTACCACAAATAATGCTGTAATAAACAGAAGGTGACGCTAAGGTCAGAGAATATGAAGGCGCATGTCACCTTTGAAAATATTTGTACGTGGGTCGTCTCAACACGACCTTTCCAAAAGATGACGTATATTTATTTATGGAATATTAAGTTATGGTTTCATGAGTCGTTCAACGTGTCATCAAGAGAATGCACTTGGTGTCGTTTGTTGTTATTTTGAGTTTTGTTTTGATTATAGTTGTTGGGCTAGCAAAATGCTTACATTTGTTGTTGCGTTTTTTTTCTTATTCGATACTAGTTGTACATGTATGGTGATTTTCTTCATATACAAAGCATTTTTTTTTATTAATTAAATAATAAAATTAATGTAGCGACTGTACACCCACTGCACACGCACTCTGCACACAAGCACTCATCGGCAGACCGAACGTTGTCAACAATGGCTAGGGCAATCATTGCCAACACTGGAGAGGACGCCACTTCGTCTTCTAATATTAGTGATTAATATTTTCAGAATTCGTTGTACATATAGTTTAAAAAAAAAGTTACAATAAATTAAAAAAATTAGTATTTGGTGTGTTCTTATTTTCGCATTCCGTCAACAATCACAGCGCTCCATGCCTCTTCCATTCAAGCACCACATACGCACACACTTACAATAAAAAAGATATATTTTCATACTCTAGAAATAATTTATGTGACAAAACAACGTTTGCCGGGTAAGCTAGTAAACTTATAAATAGTTCCATTAAAACGATATAAATCCCCTGAAGCCATAGGGGAACATGTAATTCGGATTAAAGAATTGCAATTAATTCGGATTACAGAGTAGCCAATGCATGAAAATATCCCAGCGTATTACTGTATTTTCGGATCAGCGACTAGTCGGATTGTCGAGTTTCGACTGTAGTTCATTTTTCTCTCTTTTTATAAAATATTGGCTCTTCTTCTTCATTGTTATAGGCATTTAAATTCTCAAAGCTACTTTGACCGTGTGAATGAAAAAAGTTAGAGCCAATTAGAATATTTTGCACTAATCATGCATTATTTGTGAAAATACCGTTTGCAAAACACATTTATTAGAATGTTGTGCAATTATTCAGTCATTTATAACAAAAGTTTGGCAGACATTCTACTGAACTACCATTAAATCAAAACACCAGTTCGTTCAGATTGTAGTGGAGTGTGCAAAATATTGAATGAAGATAATTTAAGCCGGCTTTGCCAAATATGAATATTTGGTGGACTATTTATTTTGATCTTTGACAGGTGCTTGCGTTTAATAAATTGAGCAATATGAATGGATAAATATGGAAAAGTATCAAATTTTTCATAGTTTGTATTAATTTATAATCGAATAGTAGTTATTAATTTTAGAAATTAATTACAATTGTTAGAAATTAATTACCTATTTAATAATGCAAAAATGCACATAAAAAATGTTTTTTATACTTAACCAATTCATTACTTATCAAATATCAAAAATCTACCCTAAAATAGACAAACTTCACACTAGGCATTAGTGCGAACAGCATATGAAGAGCCAGAATGGGAAACAATATCATTTGAAATCTTATCAAAAGCGCGTACACAAAAAAATAAAAACCGAAATTAAAATATAGACAAGCAATTATCATCAAATCATGAGTGCGAGCAGCACATGTATAGAGCAGAAAATATTTTCCGGCATTATAGCAGTTTCACTTCCAACGCACGCTGCCCGCCGATTCCTGATTTTGTCATTTCAATTTGGCTTGCTAGTTGGAGATGCGCCTTCTTAGTATATATATTCTTTGCCAGGGTGTTACAGAAATCGGACCACTCTCATTATCGTTAGGTGGCGTTTTCCTTAGAGCGCCGCTATATTGTATGCAAGACGTCATAGAAAATTGTTTTTTTTGAAGTGAAACTTTTTTAGCGAGGTGTAAGTCCACTAAAAAAGGTAACAGAAATTAACGACATGATGTTTCAGAGACGAAATGAGGAGTCGCACAAAACAATGTGAACTGTCTTATGCGTGGTTGTCTGCAGGTGATTTCTGATTGCTTACTCATGAGTAAAAGAGAGAAACAAAATGCTTTACTGATTGTATTGATTCGTGAGCGAATGTAAAATTTACTCATCTATGTAATAATAAGCAAACAACCGAGAAAGTAAATTTCGCTCCGACAACATTTCATGTGACACACGTGTACACACATATTGCTGTGTAATACTCATAGATCGTTGCCTTGCTTAGCTACTGCTAATAAGGGTGGAAACATTAAAATACTTCGAGACACATTTTATATGAATGTTTAATGTGTTGTTGTGCACATTGTGGCAGTCGCCAGTAATATGAGTGACCACTAATATGGTTATTAGTAATGATTTCTATAATTTTTATTGCCGATGCTGCACTTTGTGCATCGGTGATAATAGAGTGCAATAGTGAATTGCTTTGTTCCTTTCCTACTTCATATGCATTATACATATTAAACATGAATGGGTGATATTAGTCTTCGAAATGAACAGTAATGCCTGTAACATTTTGAACTCACATAAATGTAAAAATGGTATTATTTTAAGGTATTCTACTATCGAGACTGTCCTGCACACCATATAAGTTGTTGTATAGAACAAATTTTATTATTTTATTGCTGCTTAAAATTAGTAGAATCAATGCCTAGCCGATATTAAATGGTTTTATTTTTTAAACAATACAATCGAAAAAGCATAATGTTAGATCGAAATTTTCGGCAAAAAAAGATTTCGAATCAATAGCTATTTAGCTAACGGGTCATCGTATATGATCTTTTGTTGGGTTAATTTGTTGTGTAAATGTGCATCATTTCATATGCAAATTAAATATAATAATTATTTGGAAACTAAGAGGCAAAATACGTTTCTACCTTACTGTAACTTGAAGCATTTTTTAATGCAAAAATTTATCTCAACAATTAATTAAATAGACCAATTAGATAAACTAACTATGAGAAAAATACGTTCTCAGATGAATATGAGAATACGCATATGCGTAAAAATACGAAACTATTACTAATGGTATTTACAATGTCATATTTCTATTAAAATCTTATGGTATATGAGTTATTTATAATATGCCATGTAGAAACCGCAAATTGACTGAATGAACTTGACTCTACATTTTTACATGCCTAAGTATGTACGTGTATATACAGTACATCACATTATACGCTACGATTTTATTCAAAACACCCTCATCATGTTGATAACTTAGCGCCTAAAATCACAATACAAAAAAGTAGATGCACTGGCCTCAAAACATCGACAATGAACTGCAACTGAGCTCAGTTGATGAAAATCAAAATATCTGATACACTGTATGAGTAACAAAGAGTAGTGTAACTGAGAGAAATTCTTGAAAATATTTCTATATATGAATTTAAATCGGCGCATTGTTATGGCAGTGTAAAAAAGATCTGCACTGACAGTTAAACTGTAAATGTGAAACTGAAAAGAACGTGCAAAAATTGTAAAGTAGTTTTAACAAATAGAGGGATATTTTTCTTTGCAATGAAATTTTCGTTGATAATACTTTTCGTGCTTGCCATAATATCAAGCATCAAAAGTGCAGAATTATGTAAGTAATCCACTTAATTTTAGCCCAGCCATTTGTTACTTAAATATTTCAGCTTATGATACGCTACGGGAGCGTATAATGGAATCCGAGCGCATGGCATCAGTTGGTGGTAATTTATGGCTCTCATCGGCAGAGGAAAAAGCTAATAGTATACTTATGAATGCAAAACGTGAGGAAATGGCTGAAGGATTTAAGAACCCTGAAAAATATCCACCAGCATTGCATTTTTTTCATGGCAAGCAGTACTTGCGAAAAAGTGAAGTCTTTCGTATAATACAAAAGATGCCCAAAGGTGCTTTTCTGCATGGACACAACACAGGCATGGTCAGTTCTAAGTGGATCATCACTAATTTGACAACGAACAGTAATCTACATACTTGCCGTGATGTGAATGGCTTACTTATTTTCACTTACGACCAATCAAAATGTCACAGCGAGGTGCAGAATGTCTGTATTGAGCGTATCAATGCTGAAGATCGTCGGCTGTATGAAAGACAATTGGAAAAACATATAAGCATGTATAATATGCATCCGGAAAGTAGGTTTTTATACATAGAAAGCCAAAATATTCGATTATATACAATTGTATACAATTTCAGCAATGCTTATAAACAGAAACAAAATCTGGGAAAGATTTGAAAATATTTTTTTTACAGTCGATAAATTTTACAAATATTTTCCAACTTATTGTGCTTTTCATAAACGTTTGCTGGAGGAATTATGCGAAGATAATATAATTTATGCAGAAATAAGAGCTTCACTTTCACCAGTAAGGTTGCTGATATATTCGTTGAGTTTTTTCTGTGTAGACGGTTTATTTTCACAGCTGTATGATGATGACAATAGAACGTACAGTAACCTTGAAGTTGCTAATGAGCTGGAACGTATTGTAGAAAGTTTTAAAGCCAAGCATCCAGATTTCGTTGGGATTAAAATTATCTATGCCAAACGTAACCGAGGAACTGAAGATGATATGGCTCAACGCATGGTAAACTTCAAGCAATTACAGTAAGTTTCCGTTGCCTAAGGTTATGCATGAAACTGAAAATTTACATAAAGTTTTGATATTACCCAAAAAAAGCACTTTTAGGTTTTTTTTTTTTATTTGATATTCGAAACTTGAAATAGCTTTCAAATATTATCGTCGAAATAACTTTGGTAGTGCGTTTGACTCTGATGAATAAGATTCAAGGTTTTTGCCTAACACTATCTAAAATTGTATCAGCACTTTTGAAGTCACACTCATATGAATAGTCGAGGAGAGATGCCTATGCTCAATATATGGAGTAGTTCCCTTCTAGGGCATTAATAGTTATATATACTACTAGCTTTACCAGCTTGCTTCGCTACCCGATTTCTTCTGGTGTCATTTATATATGTACCAAATTTATTCAATCTAGTTACATCAAATAGTTTAAAAAATATGATGAATTTTGATTTCCTCTTGCATATGGCACCGCTCACCTTTGATGCGCATCTTATTTCTACCGGTTTCCTTTATATATGTGCCAAATTTCATCTATCTACATCAGATACTTCAAAAGATATAACGAATTTAAGTCTTCATTTATATGCAGGAGCGTGATCACGCCCTCTTTTTGTCATCGGAAATTTCATAGAAAATTGCCCAGGCATGCACAGTTTCATCGCAATCGAATAACTGGTGTTGCTACCCATAAAGGTCACAACGTCATACTGACAAAAATTTTTATGTATAGATATAAACTTAATAGTTATAAACTTTTTCTTTTTAGTAATGCCAAGCCCAATTTTATAATTGGCTTTGATTTGGTAGGTCAAGAGGATGCCGGTGATCCTCTCCATAAGTTTGTGAATGAGCTGTCGGACTTACCTAGTTCAGCGAACTATTTTTTTCATGCTGGGGAAACAAGTACACTCAACCTAAATCTAAACAACTTGCTAAAAATTAATTTATTTTTTCACATTCCCGATCTTAATCTAGATTGGCATGGCAAAACCGATTGGAATATGATAGATGCAATTTTGCTCAATACAAAACGCATTGGTCATGGCTTTGCTTTACCAAAACATCCGCAACTATGGTCGACTATCAAAAAACGAAATATTGCAATCGAAGTAAACCCTCTGTCGAATCAAGTATTAGGATACGTATGGGATCTTAGGAACCATCCGGCTGCATTTCTCATAGCTGAAAATTTTCCAATAATTATATCGGCCGATGACCCGGGTCTTTGGAGTGCTAAAGGTTTAAGCTATGACTTTTACTATGCTTTTATGGCAATGGCACCCGCTACTGCCGATCTACGTTTTCTTAAGCAGATCGCACTTAACTCTATCAAATATGCGATACTTACTTCTGACGAAAGACGCAAAATCAATCGTGTTTTTCAAAAGAAATGGAACGATTTTATTTCTAATGTTATAACTCTTAAATATTAGCTTTAATGCATAATATTTCAAAGCTATAACGGCATTTTCAAAATATAATTTTATTAGAAAATAAAACATAACTTTATTATTGTTCTTGAAGTCAACTAATCCGTATTTGGTGCGTACCAGCCATGCAAACACTTTGGTACTGCACCATTTGTGTGAAAGTCACATCGACCAAGTTCAGTCATAGATTTGGCATCAAGTACGATTAGTCCCACATAATTGTCGTTTAAGCCGCCAAAAACCATTGACGAGAGTATGACACCATCATCTTCAGCTTCAGCATTAGGCACAGGTACAAAAATAGGCTCGCTGGGATAACAGTTTGGCTCGCACCATGTTTTCAAGCTTCTATTTTGCACATCAACCTTGATAAGCTAAAGGATTTAAATAATAATAATGTGAAAACTATAGAAATTAAAATAACTCTATAAATACATCGTATTAAAGCTTCATATTTAGAACTCTATCGTGATCACATTATGAAAAATATCTAATTCCAGTTCATACAGTGAGTCACTTAAGTATTTTTCCTCTTAGTTTATAACCAAAAATTTTGTTGGATTATAAAATTACAACAATGGGAAAAAAACTAGAAAGGCAGTAGCTATAGTCGGGCGCACCCGACTATAAAATACCCTGTACCCAATCCGAAACTGAATATAATTTTCGTTGCTTTAATATTTTGTATTCATTCTATCGTATAAGCATATCTCAAGAAAAAATTTTGTTCTTAGTAAAGACATTTTTTGGCCGATCGTTCCTATGACAGCTATATGTTATAGTAGACCGATATTTATCATATTGAGAATTTGATTGATATAATAAATTACTAAATCGAAAATTTGGAAACGATATCTTAATAAACAAAAAAGTTTTTCTTATGGCAACTATATGATATAGTAAACCGACATACATAATATTGAGACATTAGATCAGGCATTAGCTAGAACTATTAAATCCAAAATTTGGTAAAATAATCAAAAGGGTTTTTGTTAATAAGTGTGGTTTTTCAGCCGATCGTTCCTATGGCAGCTATATATTATATGTTGAATATCGAAAACAAAATTAAGTTAGTTATGCCTGCAGATTAGGAGACCCTTCGTGCCAAACTTGGTGATTGTAGGTCTAACCGTTTCCGAGATCCGTGCGTTCATCCTTTTGATGCTGATTAAGAATTTATATACTTTGTGGGGTCTACCACGTCTCTTTCTGCCTGTAACATATATTTGCACAACTTTAATATTTTTTTGTTACAGGGTAAAATATTTATTTTTCGGTACAAGGTATAATTACCTTTTTTTGGCACAGGGTATAAAACTGTTGCTATTCTGCTAAAGGCATATACACAACAATTTAATCCAATAAAAGATCGTATACGATGACCCGTTAGCTAGCTATTGATGCGCTATAATTTTCTGTCGAAAATTTCGATCTCTCAAAAGTATTTTGCCTCACAACAAAGTTTACGTTAGTGGAAATTATTCATTCTGCATATTTCGTTATGCGAATCACCATTATCTGCGTTTCTTTTTAAAGGGTGATTTTTTAAGCGTAGTTTTTTTAAAAATCGAATAAAATACTCCAATTTGCTAAAAATATTAAAAATTTTTATTGTATCGATAAATCGGTCTTTGCCATTTCCGTTTTTAAGACAGCTTCATGTAAATGTTGTCATCGCCTCCGTTTCAAATGGTCCATTCGGAAGGTCCAATTTTGCGTCACTTTTTCGAGCAATTCGGCCTAACCCCACCAAAAATAATCAAGAGGCGTTAAATCGCATGATCTTATCGGCCAACTCACAAGGTCTTTTCGAGAGATAAGCTGCTCACCAAATTCATCCTTCAAAATTTTCATTGTTTCACGAACTGTGTTGCATGTGGCACGAATTTTGATAATAAATTTCAATGATTTGCAATCGTTGCTCGTTTGTAAGTCTTTTCATTATTAAATGGCAGAGTATACTGAAAACTCTTCACTTTGACAGATGACGTTTGGACGTCTTTACTAACCAGTGCTGCCAACCTGAAAAACTTAACTATTAAAAAATCACCCTATATAACCTGTACCACAAAATGGTAAAAGGTATATTAAAGTTGTGCAAATGTATGTACCGGGCAGAAGAAGGCGTGGCAGACCCCATATAGTTTATATATTCTTGATCAGCATCAAAAGGCGAGTCGATCTAGCCATGTCCGTCTGTCCGTATGAACGCACGCATCTCGGAAAAGGTTTGACATACAATTAGCAAATTTGGTACGAGAAAAACTTTTTTGTTTATAAAGATATCTTTACCAAATTTTGGTTTTGATAATTTTAAAAAAATATCCAATCATATACATGAATATGATAAAAATCGGTTTACTATAACATATAGCTGTCATAGGAACGATCGGCTAATAAATGGATTTTATTAAATAAAAAAAATGTTTTTTTTTTCTTGACATATCCTTACATAATGAATACAAAATATTGAAGAAACGTAGAAAAATATTCTGTTTTGGATTAGGTACAGGGTTTTCTATAATTAGTTACGCCCGACTATAGCTCTGCCTTTCTAGTTTTACATTTGAATAATTATCTTAGTTTGTAACGTAATAATTATAATTATGATTGGTGGTCCTCATTGTTTTATCTGTTCTTGTTGCATTCTTTCGTTTCGTTTTCTTTGCACATTATTGCTTTTTTTCGTTCTGCACGGCCACTGTTTTTCTTACACACATTCGTTATTGAATTGCGTTCGTCCACATTTCGTCATTAAATTGCAAATTGTAATCTAAGAAAAATATTTAATATATTAACAGAAACATATCGTATACATATATTAACAGAAACCAAAAATTGTATTTTTACCGTGAAAGAGTATGAAAAGTAAAATTCATTTGTTCTAACTTGAAAATTGGCGAAGTACATAGCGAAATAAAAAAAAAAAACAACATTTTGACAAAACTCGATATTATTATATTAACAATGTTGAATAGTAGCCTTCGAGGGCGATACAACGAGTATAGCGATTTTCCAACTTTTCGATACCACTTTTGTAGAACGATATATCTTTTGCCTCAAAAAAAGCCTCAGTTTCAGCGATAACCTCTTCATTCGAGCGTAATTTCTTTCCGATGAGAATTTTTTTGAGGCCTGCAAACAGCCAGTAGTCGCTGGAAGCAAAATCTGACGAATACGGAGAATGTGGGAGCAATTTGAAGTTCAATTCATGTAGTTTTGCAATTGGTTTGATTGACTCGTGAAATGCAACAGTGAGCAAACGCGGCACCCATCTTGCATACAGCTTTTTCATCTCCAATGCCTATTTTTAAATTTTCTTAACCGTTTCTGGTGTGACTGCCTCATTTAGACGTCCACTGCGTTCTGCATCATCGGTGTCTATACGACCACGTTTGAAGTCAGCCAACCAACATTTTATAGTTTTTTCTGATGGAACGAAGTCGTAACAACACTTTTCAATCCATTTTTTTGCTTGCACGTTATTTTTACCCATCAAAAAGCAGTGTAAAATTAAAGTACGAAATTCTTTTTGATTCATTGTTTTGAAAATCACAAAAGGGTTCTTCTTAGCATAATAACTCACAAACTTACCAGTAGAATATCATGAAATTTTAACAGATTTCCATTAAGGGCTAGTACTAAATAAGAATCATATGGAATTAATTCTAGTAATGCCATCTATTGTCATTCTATGGTCTTATTGAATGGACTGTTATATTTCAGGCAAACATCCCTTAGGTTTTCGGTCTTCAGAAAGTTCATTCTTCATCAGCGCTAAAATTACGGGAATTATCCGACAAATTGAACGCAACCTATGGTCACTCCAGACTATTGGGAATTCTCAGCAAATAGCTGTCTGTACAATCGTTTAGTTTTTGCTGCAAAAGGTTGACAGTGCAACGCAGGTATATTTGCCGTTGGATATTATTTCGTCGTGTAAGCGATCCACCACATTTGGAGGATCTTCTTCTACTCAAAATCTCAGTTCATATATTGTGCTCTTTGCTACTATGCTTATTATTGTTAAAAAATCGCTCTGTCAAATGGATACTCTGCCGTGCACTTCTTAATTCTGGTTCGCAACTTCACAATATAACGTCTTGCTTGGCTCCTCCATTAGAATTGCGCAAGATCAAGTCTTTAGTGTGAGAAGAGTGTGTGAAAGTGAAGTTAACAGACGTGCTCAACATGAGCTTCGCGTTTTTTCCTGAAATTAAATACGTTAAATACTGTTTAACTCTGTGGTCCTCGCGACGTTGCTATCCTTTAGCGGTTGCTGCCTGCGGCCTTGCGCATGTGTTCTTTTTCTATAAAATTGAAGAAATTAGTAAATTGCAATATTTTCAATTCATTCATACTTGTCGTTGCCGGCTTGTCAGCTGTTCCAGCGGCGGTAGCGCCATCTGACTTCTAATAATTTAACTAAACTATTAGAGTTGCTTTGAGAATTGAACTGATCGCGCAAATTAGGGTGCGTATACACCACACTTAAATTTTTGAGTGCGCAACCAAATCACCACCCGTTGGAAAAAAGTGATTTGGACGGCCAACTAAGCCATTAAACCGACATAATGTGTGTCGTACGCACCACAACACCACCCCAAAAGGCGGGTGGCCTCGGCTTTGGCGCCCTGCCGGTGCCGGAGCTGGCGAGGATTGGAGTTCCCATCGGCATGGTTAATGCGGCATCTGACCCAATCGGTAAGGTTATGGCTTACTGAGATTGAAGACCTGCAGCGTGCATTGACCTTACGGATCAAGCATAACTCTGGTAACGACAGAAGACTCAGCAGGAACTGATGAACACTGAGCCTAGTACTAGCACAGCTGCCGCAGCCGCTAGTTCGGACCAAACCACGAATATTGTCGCAAAGAGTATACTTGCCCTCTTACGGAGATGTCGCTCGTTGAGGTTTGCGTCCTAGATGACATTTCGACGTCATCTGAAGTAGTCGAAGGCACCCAAGCTCATATCGAGAACATCCGGTTCCCGACAGAAGCGCAGATCAACATGAGGAAGGCAACTTTAATCGCCACATTTAAGCTTCCAGCTACCCTCGCTGCGAAATTCGCCCAGGCGGGTAGTGTACGTGTTGGTTGGGTAAACTGCAGGATCAGGCGTAAAGTTGACCCCATGAAGTGCTTAAAGTGCCTTGAATTTGAAGTACTTACGACCTGTCAGGGGCATACTTCAAGTGCGTCATATTGCAAAGTAATATCCCAGGACCCCTAAATGTATCGTGTGCACACTTAAAGGAGCTATACACGCGGCGCACTCTACGGGCTGTATTAATTGCCCGTTGTACCGGGAAGCGGTCAAAAAGGCCCACCACAGATGATTTTGTTCTCCCAGCGAAGCAATGCTTTATGGCAGTATCACGGGGAGTAACTATAGTTCTGTTATTGTTTATTGATATTTTTGATTGCAAAAAAAAAAGTCTTCACTGTCTGTAGCTGGTTTTGGAGACGTTAACTTTACAAACGATGGTTACACAATTTATCTTTGCTTTCAATCAGAAACTTCAGCATATTCTACTTCAATCAACATATTCAGCACTTATTGCACCAAACATATCTGAAAATCAGCCGAGGTTATAACTGACGGCAGCTCACAAAAACCAAGGAATTCGTTGCTTATAACAAAAGCATTAACCTTCTGATTCAATACTCGAGCCGGTGGCAAAAATCGCTAGTTTTGTCAGTGAACATAAAAAAGCGGTTATTGCTCGCAAGGAGCAACGAAACTACGACTTTGGAGTTTTGGAAAAGCGTAATCTTCAGTGATGAAAGCAAATCCGATATTTTCGGGTCAGATGAGCGTCACATGGACTGGCGTAAACCAAATGAAGCGTTAAATATTGAAAATGGTGAAATCACCGATTTTTTCCTTGACCCAGAACTGGCTGTATTCTCTAAGGTACCATGTTCTTTAGATCATTTAATTGTGTTTTCTATTGTTTGGCGAGTTTGGTCAAACATTTCACAAATATATTGGATCGATTTACCCTGATAATACAGATATAAAATGATTTTTCCTTGCGCATTGTTTAATTCTTTGCCTTTTGCCATTTTAGGTTATAAAAGCAGCACAATCACACCGAAATTGTACACAACATTGTACACAATATGAAAACAACGTGAACTTTGTTGTGAGGCGAAATACTTTTGTGAGATCGAAATTTTCGACAGAAAATGATTGCGCATAAATAGCTAAAGGGTCATCATATATCATCTTTTGTTAGATTAAATTGTTATGTAAATATGCCTTTAGCAGAAGAGCAATGTTTTTTTTTTATTTTATAAGCCTACAAAATTATATTTTTGCTTGAAAACCAAGAGGCAAAATACTTAAGTAACTCACTATAACATATAACTTAACAAGTAATAGAACATACTTACCGTGCCTGGATTATTAGCATCAACATCAGAACTGATGGCATAGAAATACCGATACTTTTTACCTTTTGAAAAATATTTAACACATTAACAAAACACAAATTTTGTGTTTAATTTTCTCAACATACCTAAGTATTTGTCATAGTATATACGTGGGGTCTCACAGCCCCAATCAGACAAAATTTCAGGTCGTGCGAAAATAAGGTCATCTGTCATATAATAAGCTCCAGCTTCAGAATCACCTAATGTAACTAAATTGGCTGCTTTGACGCTGTTAGTTTTCTCGGTTTTGCACATTTTTGCATTGTTTTCTTTGTCAGTTATATCTTTACACTTCGTCTCAGAGTGTTTTATTCTGGGTCGCTGTGGCCACATACTAATTCCTGACAGTGAGAAGGACTTAAAAAAAAGCCAACTGAAATTTAAATGTTTTGTTGCTTTCAATGTCTTCGAACTTGAAACAAGTGGCAAAACAAAACGTAATGGACGCCCACGAAAAAGTGTTGCATAATTAGAGTTTTCCTGCATATTCATTATAGATTCCAAGTACATACAGTTAATCATCTCCGGATCTTTATAGCAACAAATATCAATGACAACATGGTTATTTTCTTCATATTGATTGATAATGTGCAAATAGAAAAATGCCTCCGATTGATAGGAGTATTGCAGTTTACAAGATTTTCGATCGATCAAATGGAACATCGTAGGCTGGTTTCCAAACCATTTGAGACAGGATGAGAGGTTTTTTTGGCATAATTGTGCTTTCGCATATTCCATAAGTGATACTGACAGTGGTTGCTCCACAATAATAAAAAAATTCTCCGTCATACCGAATGTGTGCATATAACCGGGGTTCAACTTCCAACGGCAAGGTATGGTTGCCACGACATATGCATCCTCAAACATATGTTCACCATGTGGAAAGCAAACTATATTGTAAGCAGGTCCAGATTTTGTGGTAGACATGCCTAAATTATAGACGGTGCCATTTGGCACGATATGCGGATGAGACGTGTGATTAATTATGCCTACAAAGTCAGACATGCAAATGCGCTCTTCGGTAGCTAATGTTTTCGGATTAATACTAAACAAGAACGGAAACAAAATTTATTAAATTTCAGAAAATCATTTTACATACGCACCGATGCATAAAAGGGGTCTCCGTAAAGGTGTAGTATTCATCACCAAAAGGATAAATTGATATCATAGAGTTATCTGAGCCATTTTCAAATTTAAATATAGCTGCAAATCTAGAAAACCACTAACAGTTAACAAAGATATACTGATATGGATATAATAAACATAAATACCTATCGAATATTGAATGGCATGGATCAGGCACAGCTGCCGTTCCAAATTCTGTGATCACAATTCGTTGAGCTGTCCTATTTTTTTTTAGCGTTTCGGACGTCACAAAGCGATTTTGATAAGTTACATGCCCATTTTTTATTGCAAATCGGTGCAGAAGTGCAGAACAATCAAACAAATGTCCAAATGACATATCGCCTACTTTCCAGCAACCTGGTCCATTGCGCAGTAGACTGCCATTTAGCCACAGTGGTATATGCCCGCTGACATGGCCTTCAATTGGTTCAATTGTTTCCAACTCGCAGGAGCGCAGCCAAACATCCGATGCGCAGTTGGGATAATACGGACCAGATCCATCACTACTCTTAAAGTCAGGAGCCTGAGTTTTCGAATAAGTTTTTTCCTGTTTCTATTGAAATATTCTGAATTAAATTACCTGGTTATATGAAGTGCATGTGATAATAAGCAGACCTAATATTAGCTCAATCAGCGACAAAGACATGCTATAATTTTTAAATATTTGATATGGGTCCTTAATTATTCCTGTTCATAACAAGTCAAACGTTAACAATTACAGAAATATTGTTGCCATCCCTAAAGTTTTTGAAAAAAATATTACCCAGCAACTACAGCACTAATGTTGCTTCCTTTTATGGCTCCACCAAACGTGGTTTTGTTTCAGAAATATGACGAATTTAAATTTATCTTACATATGAGGGTGTAGCACCGTCCACTTTAATGCGCATCTTATTTCTCCCGGTGTCTTTTACATATGTAGCGAATTTCACCAAGTCTTGGTTTATATGTATTATATGAAATATTATAGAAATCTTCCCAAGCGTGCATAAAACATTCTACCAAAATTTGATCGCAATCGTATGATCGCAATTGAAGCCTAGGAAGGACACACAGATACCACAGACAAAAATGTACATATGTGGATAATGTACATTGCCGGTTTTTATTAAATAAATAATGGGAAAAATGTAAAATCTGGAAAATGCGCTGTGTATGAGAATTTTTAATTTGATTTCTAGTGTGAGTGGTTTAAATTGCTTTAATACAATCTTAGGATTTCTAAAAACATTACCATGGAAAAAATAAGCCCTTCAAAATCATCGCCTACAAAATACATGATATTTATATTACTTAATATTTTTCTGATATCCAAAATATAATATATCTGATCCACAGAAACAAGATGAAGACTTAAGATAAACATAACCCGTGTCTGCGTAAAAATCTATATATTCTTTGCAAAATCACAAGATCTTAGCTCAAAAACGTTCTACATTTAAGGTCTTGTAATCATGAAGACGTATAAATACTAAATATAGGGCTGTTATTTCAAATCGAATTTAAATGTTTCATGTGAAATTGCGTGAAATCGAAATAAGTTACTCGTAATCGAATTTACATGAATTCTTATGAATTGAAATCACAATTTTATGATTTCAAATCGAACCACAAAATATCTCATAAGTTTTCAACTATGTAACATACATTGCATCGCAATCCATTTTTGTATTTTCATGTGCAAGTAATTTAATTTATTTTAATGTGCTTATTTCGTACATCTTGTGAAGTTTTAATTTTTAATTATTTATTTACTGACCATAGACATATTTCAACAAGCTGCAATTTTTCTCAGTAATAAAAATCTTTAAAGCAAAAATATAGCCAGGCATATAGCCGAACGCTCAGCGAAGGCTGAGAGTGCAATACGAGACGACCATCAGGCCCGGCAGCCCGCAGACGACTGGGCCCACGACTTTATACAAACATAACATAGGATGTTTATTTAAGGGTTAAGTTTTTCAGGTTGGCAGCACTGATTAGTAATGGCATCAAAACGTCATATGTTAAAGTGAAAAGTTTTCAATATACTCTGCCATTTAATCATGGAAAGACTTACAAACGAGCAACGATTGCAAATTATTGAAATTTATTATCAAAATTCGTGCTCTTTGAAAAATGTGCAACGTTTGTTACGACAATATTATGGTCGTCATAATCGACCTAGCTTAAAGGATACGTAAATAAGCAAAACTGTGGCATCTGGAGTGATGAACAGCCACATGCCATACAAATATTACCGATGCATCCCGAAATAACGACAGTTTTGTGTGGTTTGTGGGCTGGTGGCATCATCGGTCCATTTTTCTTCAAAGACGACCGTGGAAGAAGCGTTATTGGACCTTCCGAATGGACCATTTGAAACGGAGCCGCGGACAAAATTTACATGAAGTTGTCTTTAAAACCTAAATGGCAAAGACATATTTATAGATACATAAAAATGATGAATATTTTAAGCAAATTTGAGTATTTTATTCGATTTTTAAAAAAACTACGCTTAAAAAATCCCCTTTACAAACGTTTCGTAACGTAAATTATTTGTAATACTTTCCATCTATAATGAAACTCGATAATGTTGAAGGTTTAAATAATTACGACATTTCAAACCTCTTTGTTAATTTTTTTCAAAGCAACTATAACTTTAGCTCGCAAAACTTTATACCCAGTTTAAGTGCAGATAATTCTTATACAATTAATAGCCCGGTAATTGATGAGAGCCTACTCGGTTCCCACTTAAGTTCTATCAAACCATCGTTTTCTGCTGGCCCTGATAACATTCCAAGTTGTGTATTAAGGTAATGTGCAGACACATTAGTTTTCTCTTATATAAGTTGTTTAAGATCTCTTTAATTATTTCATTCTATAAAAAAGGGTGTAAAATCGATAAATATACTTGGCGAGGTATTGCTAAACTATGCGCAATACCAAAACTCTTGGAACATATAATTACTGATCAACTTCAGCACTCTAACATATTGTTTCAACTTTAAGTACTTCTCAACATGGTTTTCAAAAAAAACGGTCTACTGTAAAAAATCTTATAGTGTTTACTTCTTTTGTTTCTCGTGATTTTGCCTTAGGTCGCCAAACGGATGTAATCTACACTGACTTTAATAAATCTTTTGATAGTGTCTGCCATTCATTACTTCTAGAAAAACTTACCAAGTTTGGCCTTTCCCCCAGTCTTGTACTATGGATTGACAGCTATTTAAACTCTAGAACCCAAAAAGTAAAGTTTAAAGGCTGTGACTCTAAAAATATTTTTGTCTACTCTGGTGTCCTTCAAGGTAGCCATTTCGGTTCTTTGCTTTTTAAAACCTTTATAAATGATCTTCCATCGGTTATTAAGCATTCTCATGTGCTTATGTTCGCTGATGATGTCAAACTATGATTTACTCTTGATTCTTTTCTTCATCAGAATCTTCTTCAAGAAGACCTCGATCAACTTTCAAAGTGGTGTAAGGATAATTTTTTTTATCTAAATTGTGATAAATGTAAAATAATGACTTTCTCTCGTATTTAACCTATGTTATATTCCTACTCCTTAAATGGTTCTACCTTAGCACGAGTTTATGAATTTTACAACTTAGCTGTTTTGATGAGCCCGAAACTTAACTTTAGTCCTCACATTCTCATGACTACTAATAAAGCTTAACCCTCTTGGCTTTATTAAGAGATAAGCTAAAGAATTTAATGATCCTAATACCACCAAGCAGCTTTTAACTTCTTTGGTTCGTCCGATTTTAGAATATGCTTCCTGTATGTGGAATTCCAAACTCATAACAAATTCTAACCGTATTGAATCTGTTCAAAAACAATTTTTGCTCTTTGCGTTGCGAGGATTAAACTGGAATTCGGCAATTCGTCTTCCCTCATACCACTGCCGCTTTAAATTGATGTATCTTCTTACCTTAGCTAGTCAGATGACCATGCTGGGAATGGTTTTTCTTCACATCCTTATAAACGGTAACGTTCATTCTCTTATAGATATAATTTACCTAATAGACTAAACACTGCACGATCATCTTTCTCACTGCATGATCCCTTTTATGTTATGTGCTTGGCTTATAACTCTAATTATCATTTATTTTAGATTTAAGATTTTGCCGTCCGCGAATATTAAACATTCGACACAAGAACAGACTCAACATTTTAGACACAACAGCAAATATTTCGGTGTTTTCTCCAGATATTTCGATTCAAGGATTTTGGGTTTGTATACCCTGTACAAAAAAATGGTTATTATACCCTGTCCAAAAAAATGGTAAAGGGTATATTAAAGTTGTGCAAATGTATGTACGGCCAGAAGGAGGCGTGACAGTCCCCATAAAGTATATATATTCTTAATCAGCATCGAAAGGTGAGTCGATATATCCATGTCCGTCTGTTTGTCTGTCCGTCTATCCGTATAAACGCATGGATCTCGGAAACGGTAAGAACCACAACCACCAAATTTTGTACGAAGTCCCAATCCACTGTCATAATAAGTTTTTTTTTTTCGATATTCTACCTATAACATATAGCTGCCATAGGAACGATTGGCGGAAAACCCACATTTAGTAACAAATGTCCTTTTGTTTTTCAAGATATCTGAACCAAATTTTGGATTTAATAGTTTTAGCTAATGTCCAATGATATGTAGTAATATTATGTATATCGGTTTAATAATAAAATTTACTGAGAAAAACCCTTTTTTTTATTAAGCTATCGTTACCAAATTTTAGATTTAATGATTTTAAGTAATATCCAATCATATTCATGAATATAGTAAATAGCGGTTGACTATGACATATAGCTGCCATAGGAACGATCGGCCAAAAAATGACTTTTGCTAAGAAATAAAAAAATTTTTTTTTAATTCTCGAGATATCCTTACATAATGAATACAAAATCGTAAATCAACAAAAAAATATATTCAGTTATGGATTGAATGCAGGGTTTTCTATAGTCGGTTACGCCCGACTATAGCCCAGCCTTTCTAGTTTGACATAGTAATGTCTTTCTTTTGCATGTTGAAATTTCTAATGTAAAAATCGACAAGTTCGTAGCGTCACGTCAGCGACAAAGATGTCGTTCTAATGTAAATACTGAGAAAGTAACAAACAAATGCTTGCCTTGCATTTCAACATTCATACCATACGCCACACACAAGCAAACGCCACTAGAATAAGCAACGACCGAATTCGTATAACGGAGCCAGTGGTCATTCGGGAGCAATCGGGTGAAAAGGGTTTAGTTGTTCTCGAACTGCCAAGCCTGACATCATTACGCTCAGGGGGTAAAAGTCTTAGTTCACTAACACAAAGAAACACAGATGCATTTCTTACGCTGCATATGTGTTGGTGCGAAAATATTGCTGACGGGGTTGCAAGATCGTCCGAGAGTTGCCTAATCAGGCCGACAGGGTTGCATGAAAGGGCAGACCAGATGACTTCATGGTGTAATAATTACAAGGTGATGCTGATTTTTGACACTAATCGGAACACTCTCATTAAAAGGCCGCCATTTTCCGGGAGTGACATAATCGACAATTAGTGTATTTTTGGAGGTGAAATTAGTGTTGAACACAAAGAGACAAAATGTAGTGCCAATAGCAAAACTAGTGTTATGAATTGGAATGATATTAATGTTAATAGAAAAGTTGCACAAATTTCGTCAATTTGATGGCTGTAATTTTTTCAATCAATTAACATATTTGTATATATACAAAAAAAACTTCAATTTCCGAACATATGATAGTGCTGAGCGGCGTAAAAATTTTGAAAATACCAAATCGGTGTTAGGTTATATGAGATTGTATTAGTCCGCCCAACAGGGTTTCATGAAAGGGCAGACCAGTTGACTTCATTATAATAACATTATAATGGAATGAAAGTTTACATAATTTAAATTAACAAAAAATATACTGAGATCATAACTACTTGCAACTTACAAAATTTTTCAAGTACTTTAATTCATACGTATGTAATTTTTGAATGTTTTTATTGTTATTGAATTAGACAAATATAATAATTATTATTGTTGATCTCAATTACTATGCTTTTCTATTCTCAATTCCATATTGAGATGTTTTTATATATACATATTTGTTTTGCTTTACGTGGGAGCTTCGATTGCTTAGAATTGCATGTTGTCACAAAATAAGCCTTCTCTGCTAACTTTGGTATATAAGGAGTAATATTCGATAATAATTTTTAATCTTCATAATACTCTTTCTAATACTTGTCTTAATAGCACGTCGTTTGAAACGATACACTTGAAGAATTTCGCGGCTCAAGTGCTGTACTGTTCGATCGTTGCGCAATATGCGTACGCGACTACAACCATAGAAAGAAAACAAAAATGCCATATTTAGAAAAAATGCATTGATTCTGTGTGTAATTAAAAAAACCAAAAGTGTCAACCAATCACTTAACCTTCATGTGCGCACACATAAACTACAAAAACCTATGACTGGCTAGCATATAAAAGTGTCAATGGGCAACTTATGCCCACACACAGGCGAAAAACAAATGACCAAAATTGATTCGACTTTCGATGCTGATCAAGAATATATATACTTTGTGGGGTCTGCTATGCCTCTTTCTACCTGTTATATACATATGCACAACTTTAATACTATCCTTCAACTATTTCAAAATACTTCTTTTAGTGTATGACGTACGCGTCAATAAAAATTTTTTTATAATTCATTTTTCAATTATGAGAAACTGTGAAGCAAAATGTAAGCGATGTTAGCCGAATCGACTAATAATAGTTCTCGGCTAAAAATGGCAAAAGTTTCGATTAGATTAAATACGAATTCAGCATACGACACAGACGATAAAATTGAAATATAACTAGAAAGGCAGGGCATTAGTCGGGCGTAACCGACCATAGAAAATCCTGTACCCAATCCAAAACTGAATACAATTTTTTGTTGCTTTAATATTTTGTATTCATTATGTAAGGATATCTCAAGAAAAAAACTTTTTTTTTAGTAAAAGCCATTTTTCGACTGATCGTTTTTATGGCAGCTATATGTTATAGTAAACCGATATTTACCATATTCGGGAATATGATTGGATATTATTTTAAATCATTAAATCCAAAATTTGGTGTCGACATCTTAATAAACAAACTAGAAAGGCAGGGCTATAGTCGGGCGTAACCGACTATAGAAAACCCTGTACCGAAGCCAAAACTTAACATATTTTTTTGTTGCTTTAATATTTTGTATTCATTATGTAAGGATATCTCAAGAAAAAAAAAATTTTTTTTTTGTAAAAGCCATTTTTCGGCCGATCGTTCCTATGGCATCTATATGTTATAGTGCACCGATATTTATCATATTTAGGAATATGATTTGAATTTACTTAGAATCAATAAATCCAAAATTTGGTAACGATATCTTAATAAACAAAAAAGTTTTTCTCAGTAAATGTTGTTTTTCGGCCGATCCTTCTTATGGCAGCTATATGTTATAGTAAACGGATATTTATAATATTCGGGAATATTATTGGATATTACTTAGAATTGGTAAATCCAAAATTTGATAACGATTGCTTAATATACAAAAAAGTTTTTCTCAGTAAATGTTGTTTCTTGGCCGATCGTTCCTATGGCAGCTATATGATATAGTAAACCGATATACATAGTTTTTAGATATGTGATTGGGCATTAGATAAAACAATCAAATCCCAAATTTGGTAAACATATCTTAAAAAATAAAGGGGTTTTTGTTACTAAATATGGCTTTTCGGCCGATCATTCCTATGGCAGCTATATGTTATAGATCGAATATCGAAAAAAAAAAAAAACTCGTTTTGCCTATGGATTGGCAGAGTCTTCGTGCCAAATTTTGTGGTTGTAGGTCTTACCGTTTCCGAGATCCGTGCGTTCATACGGACAGACGGACAGACGGACATGGCTATATCGACTCGCCTTTCGATGCTGATCAAGAATATATATACTTTGTGGGGTCTGCCACGCCTCCTTCTGCCTGTTACATACATTTGCACAACTTTAATATATCCTTTACCATTTTTTGGTACAGGGTATAAAAAGTTTTATCAGTAAATGTTGTCTTTCGGCCGATCGTTCCTATGACAGCTATATGATATAGTAAACCGATATACATAATTTTTAGATATGTGATTAGGCATTAACTAAAACAATTCAATACAAAATTTGGTAACGATATCTTGATAAACAAAAGGGTTTTGGTTACTAAATGTGGGTTTTCGGCCGATCATTCCTATGACATCTACATGTTATAGGTCGAATATCGAAAAAAAAAACTTGCTATGGCTATGTATGGGGTGAATCTTCGTGCCAAATTTGGTGGTTGTACGTCTTACTGTTGCCGAGATCCCTTTGTTCATACAAACAGACAGACAGACGGACATGGCTAGACGGATTCGACTTCCGATGCTGATCAAGAATATATATACTTTGTGGGGTCTGCCACGCCTCCTTCTGCCCGTTACATTCATTTGTACATTTTAATATACCCTTACAATTTTTTGGTACAGGGTATAAAAAAAAGTAATGTTTACCCATATAAGCACACTATTGAAGTGAAACTGCCGAATAAAATGTTAGGAATGAAGCAAGAAAGAAAGAAACCAATTCACTATTGCACTCCATTGTCACCGGTGCATAGTAGTAGAACATCGACAATAATAATTACAGAAATCATTACTAATAAACATATTAATGGCCATCCATATTACTGGCGTACTGTCACAATGTGCTCAACAACAACAACATTCTTTTAAAAATGTTTTATGTTTTCTGATGTTTCCATCCTTGTTAGCAACAGCAATGTAAAGCAAAGAGTTTTCTACAGCAATATAATTAGAAAAATGTTTACTATGCAACAAATAATATTCTGTACAGGAAGTTTTTCGCTGTGTCTTGTAATAGTCGTGCTTAGTTTGCTCTCCGCTATTTTATTTATTTCTTGCATATATATTTGTGTTCGTTCACTAAATTGTGCGTTGACATTAGTATATTTCTATTAATTATCGGTGGTGGCATTTGATGATTCGGTGCGTTCTGGTGAAGTGATTTTATTAAATTTTAATTTCTTCATAAATAATTTTGTGCTTTTGGTGCTTTGCATTTGTTTTGTTTTTGTAAACAATCAATAAACATCTGTATTGTGCGCGACTATAGTGTAATTGTTGCATAGTGAGTGACTGTATAAATTTTCTCGTTCAAACTTTCACTTTCCTTTTTTAGTACTTTCTTCTGCTTTTATTAAATTTAATTGCAATTCCTTTTGGCTTCTGTTTCCTTTCAAATCCTTCAGTTAATTTTAAATATTTTAAATTTTTCCTCATCTATTTTTTATTTATATTTTATTTTTAGTTTTATTTATTAAATTCTTGTACTATGGCTTGTTGTTACGCGAAGTGTAAGAAGGCACTCGATATTGCCACCGCTTCGGTATCGTGTTCGATGTGCGACAATCATGCATATGTCGCTTGTGCCGACCCAACTGGTAGAATCGTTGACAGCATTGCCAAAAATAATGGCTTACGCTGATCGTGTCCTGACTGCCGCCCTTCGGAAATTAATTTTTCCAAATTTGTACTGAACTCGCGTAATGCGTTTTCAGAATTAGTTAAAGATTATAAACGGCTTGGCGAAAAGCTTGAAGTTTATGAAAAATCTTTTGAGGAGTACAAATGTGCTGATTTGTCTCCTGAAAGGAAGAAGGCCAAATCTTCTAGAACAAAAGTTCTCCCTACTATAGTTATTAGTGCTGATGACAGCCTAAATACTCCCAGTTGCTCAAATCAAAATAGCGACCAGGTGTATTCAACTCCAATGTCAGTTTCTCCTCCAGTTTCTTTTGCTGTGGCAGTAAATACAGGTGTTTCTAACCCTCCTATTGTACCAACTATACAGCCTTCTGCCAAATTTGCACCTAAGCTCTTAGTTGTCGTTCCTGTCACTAAAGCTATCTTCGTCTTCCGTTTGGCCACTGATACTACGGAAGGTGATGTTAATCATTACATACATAGTTTCTAAATGTCCATCCATTTCTAATCCTCTTATCAATAAAATTAAGATTATTGTTCCGGCCGATTATTTCGCGGATTTGCTTAAGCCCGACTTTTGGCCTAGTAATTGTATTGTGCATGAATATGATTACAAAGATCGGAATAAAGCACCACCTATTGTTGCTAATTTGGTTCCGGTACCAAAAAACGCAAAAAGTGCGGCAAAACAGAAAAAAAGTAGGTTATTCTCAACTGTCCACTTTGTAAGTATCTTTTCAAAACGATAGAGGACTTAATTCTAAACTTAAAAGGTTATTTCTCGATAGCTTTTCTTTTGATTCTGATATTATTGTTTTTGTTGAAATCTGGCTTCGTCCAGAAGTCCTTAACGCAGAGATTTTTATTAGTAGTTTTGTTACTTTTAGGAGAGATCGATCTGCGAGAATTAGTGGTGGTGTCCTGAATTCTGTTAGATCGTCCATATGTGCTGATGAAGTATTTACCCCTTTCTCTGATAACATTGAGTTTATTTGTGTAAAAGTTTCAGTTAACAATTGCAATATATTTTTAACTTGGTTTTTTTTTTTTTTTGTTCTATTCCACCTTCGTCTGATGATACAATTTACACTGCTCATGTGGACTCTATAAAATTCGTTCACTCTCTTCCCCACATCGCTGACTATTTATTAGTCATGGGTTATTTTAATCTCCCGCTAGTATCTTGGTCCCCTTCTGAACTTGCAAATTCCCTTGTACCTAGTTCGTCGTGTAAGTTTGTTGATACAGCATTAGATGATTCTCTTCAGCAAATAAATTGTGTTACGAATTACATGAATCGTTCACTTGACTTAGTTTTTACAGATTGTTCCGCAAATTTTTCATTGCGTAGGTCTAATCCGTTGTCTACCCCTGAAGATAGCTACTACCCTACTCTTCAGTTAAAAATTCTTTTGAAGAACGTACGATTACGCAAATTATACTGTCTCCCGTTATAATTTTAATCACGCGAATAAATCTTACTATAATTTGTATTTAATTAACATTAAACTCAATATTAAACGTGATCCTAAGTCGTTCTATAATTTTATAAATTCAAAACGCAGGTCTAATTCTTTTCCCTCCATTATGAAGCTAGGTAATGTTGAGGGATGTAATTATGTTGATATTTCTAATTTATTTGCCAGTTTCTTCCAGAATAACTATAGTGATAGTTCTGTCGCACTTAGTTTTTATCCCGACCCAAGTACAGAGGCCTCTTACCCAATCAATTGTCCAGTTATTGACGAAAAAATGCTTTTGTCTTATTTATTAACTATTAAACCCACTTTTTCTGTTGACCCTGACGGTATTCCTGCATGCGTTTTAAAGTACTGTACTAACGCTTTACATCTTCCTTTTTATAAATTGCTTAATTTATCGGTTACGACCTTTTCCTTTTCTATGGTTTGGAAACAATCTTACATTTTGCCTCTCCACAAAAAAGGTAGTAAAAGGTATATCTCAAACTACCATTGTATTGCTAAGCTATGCGCAATACCGAAGTTACTGGAACTTATAATTACTGATCAGCTTCAGCATTATATTATTCCTAATTTGAGTATATCTCAACATGACTTCTCTAAAAAACGTTCAACAGCTAAAAATCCTCTGGAGTTCACTTCACTTGTTTCCAGTGGAGTTACTCGTTACTGTCAGACAGATGTTATTTATACTGATTTCAGTAAAACATTTGATAGTGTTTGCCATTCGTTGCTTCTTACTAAATTAGATAGATTTGGCTTCTCACCTAAACTTGTAACGTGGATTGATAGTTATTTAAACTCTAGGACCCAAAAAGTTTTATTTAATGGCTGAGTTTCTAATAATATTAATATCCATTCTGGTGCTTTTTAACATTTTCATAAATGACCTTCCATCGGTAATTTAGCATTCTCATGTGCTTATGTTTGCTGATGATGTAAAACTTCGTTTTACTCTAGATTCTTTTCTTCATCAGAATCTTCTTCAAGAAGACCTCGATCAACTTTCAAAGTGGTGTAAGGATAATTTTTTTTACCTAAATTGTGAAAAGTGTCAAGTTATGTCTTTCACTCGTAGCAAACCTAGGTTGTATTCCTACTCCTTAAACGGTTCAACCCTAGCACGTGTTTATGAATTTAACGACTTAGGTGTTTTGATGTGCCCGAAACATAACTTTAGGTCTCACATTCTCATGACCACTAATAAAGCTAAAGATGTTCTTGGCTTTATTACAAGATTGTCTACAGAATTTAATGATCCTTATACCACCAAGCAGCTTTTTACTACTTTGGTTCGTCCGATTTTAGAATATGCTTCATGTGTTTGGAGTCCCCAACTCATAACATATTCTGACCGAATTGAATCTGTCCAAAAACAATTTTTGCCTTTTGCGTTGCGTGGATTGAACTGGAATTCTGCTATTCGCCTTCCTTCAGATGATTCCCGCCTTAAATTGATTAATCTTCCTACCTTAGCTAGTCGGAGATCCGTGTTAGGTTTACTCTTTTTCATAACCGGATGAACGGAAAAGTCAAGTTGTCTCCTCGAAAAATAAAATTTAACGTGCCTTCGCGTTCAACAAGATATTATTTTCCTATTAGACTAAAAACTCCACGATCATCTTTCTTAATGCATGATCCCTTTTATGTTATATGTTTGGCTTATAACTCTAACTATCATTTATTTTCTAACATAGCCTCCTCTTCCCCTTTAAAATCTCTTCTTACTCGTAGATTTAATAAAATTAGATAGAATTAGTTACTTATTTGGATTTTTACTATGTATATTTGTATTAATTTTAATTTAGTTTTTAATTTTATTGATTTGTTTTTTGTAATCTTCTAGTAATAATAATGTATGTTAAGTAGATAAAGCAGCTATTGACCATTATCGGTCGTAGCTGTGGAACAGACACTAGGTTTGGTTTCGTAAGTCCTCTTGTTTGGTAGTGCGCTACCACAACGTCTGCGTAAAGAAAAAAAAAATAACAGTCTCGATAGTAAAAAACCTTAAAACATATATGTAAGTTAAAATGTTACCGGCTTTACTGTTCATTTCGAAGACTCATATCACTCATACATGTTTAATATGTATATGAAGTAAAACAGAAGCAAAGCAATTCACTATTGCACTCTATTGACACCGGTGCACAGTATTACAATATATGCAATAAAAGTTAAAGAAATCATTACTAGTAAATATATTAGTGGTCACTCGTATTACTGGTGTACTGTCACAATGTGCTCATTCTGTCTCGGAATATTTTAATGTTTCCACCCTTATTGGCAGCAGCTAAGCAAGGCAACGATCTTTGAGTATTACAAAGCAATATGTGTGTATACGTGAGCCACAGGAAATGTTGTCGGAGCGAAATCTACTCTCTCGTTAATTTGCTTCTTCGTTCATAGATGAGTAAATTTTATATTCGCTCATGAATCAGTACAATCGGTAAAGTATTTTTTATCTTTCTCTTACTCATGCACAGCAATCATTCTCTATATTGCAGACGACCACCCACAAGACAACGCGCATTGCTGTGTGCGTCTCCCCACTTTGTCTCTCAAGCATCATGCCTTTGAATTTTGTTACCTTTTTTGCGGACTTACACCTCGCTGAAAAAGTTTCACTTCAAAAATAAATAATAAATAAATAAGCAATCAAATGAATTTAACAACAAAAAACTAGAAAGGCAGGGCTATAGTCAGGTGTAACCGACTATAGAAAACCCTGTACCCAATCCAAAAAAAAAATTTTTTTTTAGTAAAAGCCATTTTTCGGCTGATCGTTCCTATGGCAGCTATATGTTATAGTAAACCGATATTTATCATATTCAGGAGTATGATTGGATATTACCTAAAACTGTCAAATCCGAAATTGGGTAACGATATCTTATTAAACAAAAAAGTTTTTCTCAGTAAATGTTGTTTTTCGGCCGATCGTTCCAATGGCAGCTATATGATATAGTGAACCGATATACATGATAGACATGTGGACATGGATTAGACATGTGATTAGACATTGGCTAAAACTTTTAAATTTAAAATTTGGTGAAGATATCTTGAAAAACAAAAGGATTTTAGTTACTAAATGTGGGTTTTCATCCGATCGTTCCTATGGCAACTATATGTTATAGGACGAATATCGAAAAAAAAAAGAACTTGTTATGCCTATTGATTGAGAGAGTCTTCGTGCAAAATTTGGTGGTTGTG
>JBAMBQ010002093.1:0-10118 GCA_037044495.1 Stegana nigrithorax
GTGCCTTCGCGTTCAACAAGATACTATTTGCCCATTAGACTAAACACTGCGCAAACATCATTCTTACTGCATGATCCCTTTTATGTTATGTGTTTGGCTTATAACTCTATCATTTATTTTCTAACATAGCCTCCACTTCCTCTTTAAAATCTCTTCTTACTCGTTGATTCAATGAAATTAGATAGAATTAGTTACCTGTTTGAATTTTTACTATGTATATTTGTAAAAATTTTAATTTAGTTTTTAATTTTATTAATTAGTTTTTGTAATCTTCTAGTAATAATAATCTTTGTGAAGTAGATAAAGCAGCTGTTGACCATTATCGGTCGTAGCTGTGGAACAGACACTAGGTCTGGTTTCGTAAGTCCTATTGTTTGGTAGTGCGCTACCACAACGTCTGCGAAAAAAAAAAAAAAAATTATCGATTTGACTTCATTTATTTTGCCTGCCGTTGTTTATGTTTTGATTGCTTTTGTTTACATATATATGTTTGACACATATGCTCAGAACAGTAAGTACAAAAACGATTTATAAAAATATATGCCGTGTCAAAATAGCCTTATAAGTAAAATTGATATGTATATGCAATTAATTTAATTTAATAATTCTTTTTACATTTCTGCATTCATGTGGCTTGGCACAAAAACAAATTGATCATCATCAATTGGTTAAAATATTTTTATATGGTAACATCTATAGCGGAATTTGAAATTTAATGCAATATCGCTTAAACTATTTTATCGCTTTAACAGTTTTATCGCGTCAACAAATTTGTCGCATCAACAATTTTATCGCGTCGATCAATATATGTAAACAAATCACTCACGCGAGTGAATATACAATTTACGCATACTATGATAGCGGACATTTTCTTTGTTATAGGTAACCAAATGTGTGGTTGTTGTACAATAATGAACTCTGTGTGTATACGTGTGCAGTATGAAATGTTGTCTGTACAAAATCTACTCTCTCGTGAGCGAATATAGAATTTACTCAACTATGATAATAAGCACACAAGTGAGCTTCATACTGTCGTCCCGCTCTAATATAGCAACACATAAACATTTGCCCTTTTGTTCCAACTCTTCAACATGTTTACCAGAGCAGTCTGTCCGAAACAACAAACACTGCTCGTTTCTTTCTTTAAATAAATAAAATTTAAATTAAAATGTTGTTGTATTTATTTTAAACCAATAATTTAAAACTAATAAAAACTTTATCACTCTCCTCTGTGTTCGGATATAGAGTGGTTTTTTTTCGATTTATTTTATTTCGTATATAATAAGATCTGTGCTCGTTTTTGAAGTGAAACTTTTTTAGCGAGGTTTAAGTCCGAAAAAAAGGTAACAGATATCAAAGGCATGATGCTTGAGAAATGAAGTGGGGAGACGCACAAAACAATGCGCATTGTCTTACGCTTGGTCTGTAGCGTAGAGAATTATTGCTACGCATTAGTAAGAGAGAGATAAAGAATGCTTTACCAATTGTACTGATTCGTGAGCGAATATAAAATTTTCTCATCTATGAAATAAGGAGCAAACAAACGATTATGTTAATGAAGTCTAAACTAAGAAACCCTTTTGTAACACAAAAACTGGCGAATGTATAACTATTTTACACCAGGTGTCTCATAGCACAAACTGAGTGCTGATTAACGCCTAGATACGAGGGTTGCCTTTTATATTTCGGGATTGGGCAACCCTAGTGTTGCAATCTGGCAACTGCCAGCTCTATCGTAAAGTTTGACATTTTTGAGGTTATACGTATTCAGAACGTTTTGACATACGAGCGCTATTTGTGTTGTTTACAGTAACTTAAAAGATTCATCTCGCCCAAAAAATTATTTTTTACAACTTTCAACGTGAATTAACTCAACAACAGTTAATCGATGAACTTAATTCAATTTTTGGCGATGAAGCTCCATCAAGGACCAGTGTTTATCGATGGTATGGTGAATTCAACCGAGGTCGTAGTTCACTCCATGACGAATTTCGTGAAGGTCGTCCAAAATCAGTTGTTGTTCCGGAAACCATTGATGCTGTGCGCCAACTGATATTGCAAGATCGTCATGTGACCTATCGTGAGATTGAGACAACCTTAGGCATTAGTGGGACCAGCATACATTCAATATTGCATGAACATTTGACCGTCAAAAAAATTTGTTCGCGTTGGATCCACATAATTTGTCAATCGCTCAAAAAAAGGCTCGTGTCGATTGGTCGAAAGAAATGCTCCAAAAATACAATCGCGGTGCTTCGAAACACGTCTATGACATCGTGCCAGGTGATGAATCGTGGATTTACGCGTATGAGCCCGAAAGTAAACAGCAGTCGACTGCATGGGTGTTTCAAAATGAGCCAAATCCAACAAAAGTTGCTCGCGCACGAAGCACTTCCAAACAAATGGTCGCCTGTTTTTTCGGAAAAACTGGACATGTCGCAACCGTACCACTAGAACAACGCAGAAAAGTCAATTCTGAGTGGTACACAACCATTTGTTTGCCAGTTGTCTTCCAAGAAATCAGGAAAACCAACCGCCGAAGACGGATCACTCTTCACCATGACAATGGGAGCTCTCACACATCGGCTAAAACAACTGCATTTTTGAGCACTCAAAACATGGATTTGATGAGTCATCCGCCGTATAGTCCTGACTTGGCACCGAATGACTTCTTTTTATTCCCGAACGTAAAAAATAAAATGAGAGGTCAACGTTTTTCGACACCTGAAGAAGCGGTTGATGCGTTCAGAATGCATGTTTTGGAGATACCTTAATCAGAGTGGCAAAAGTGCTTCGACAATTGGTTCAAGCGCATGCAAAAGTGTATAGATTTTAATGGGGAATATTTTGAAAAACAATAAAGCTATTTTCGATGATTAATATTTATTATTGTTCTCTAATCCCGAAATATAAAAGGCAACCCTCGTAACATTAATAATAAAAAGATATGACTAAAAAAAAAAAATGTATGTATGATATTATTTTAATTTTATTCTACTATCAGGACTTACCTGTACACCATATTAGTTGTTCTATTGACCACTAATATGTTTATAAGTAATGGTTTCTATAATTTTTTTTGCCGATGTTGTACTACTATGCAACCGTAAAATGGAGTGCAATAGTGAATTGCTTTGTTTCTTTCCTACTTCTTATACATTATACATAGTAACTTTTTTTGGATGATATGAGTCTTCGTCATTGTCCACAGATTTGATTTTTAGCGAAATGAATAGTAACGCCTGTAACATTTTTAACTCACATATATGTGAAATTGGTATTATTTGAAGGTATGCTACTATCGATTCTGTTCTGTACACCATATTAGGAGTTGTGTAGAACACATTTTTTTATTTTATTGCTGTAGAAAGCTCTTTGCTTTGCATTGCTGTTGCTAACAGGTATAAATATCAGAAAACAGATAACATTTATATATGAATGTTGTCGTTGTTGGACACATTGTGTTAGTACGCCAATTTTATGAGTGACCACTAATATGTTTATTAATAATGATTTCTGTAATTTTTATTGCCGACGTTGTACCCTTACGCACCGGTGACAATGGAGTGCAATAGTGAATTCCGACTTCATATACAATATACATAGTAAGTAAAACTTCATTCCTAACATATTGTGCAGCAGTTTCACTGCAATAGTGTGCATACTCGTATATAGGTTAGGCACATTACTTTTACATACATTACTTTACTTCTGCTGAGACAACAGTGTCATATGTCCGCTATGCATTTGTTCATGCATAAGGTATGACACCGGATAACCGCCTAACCCAATTATGCTTAAGTACATAAGAATATATATAAACGACGCGTTAGCTTAGCAGCAAGGCTGCAAAAGTTCAATAAATTATTAATAAAGTAACATTCAATAATAACGGACGTGTTTTTTTAATATTTTAACATAACATGGCGATCCTACTAGGAGCTGACTTGTGTGTGACTTGTGCGTGAAAAAAAATACAACATTGAATAAATTATTGAAAATGATGCAAAAAATATTTAAAAAAAAAAATCTAAAAACTATCAAAATAATTAATGAATAATTATGCAAAAGTAGCGAGAAACGATTAACTCAACTATAACAATGACTTTGAATTATTAATAAAAATATCTACCGGCAGTGCATATAATAAATGATTAGTTCAACAGTACTTCGAAAAAAAAAAATAATAATTAAAATATAAAACATCAATAAGAACAAAAACAACCTACAGACACATGTGATAACACCAAAAGTTAAAAAAAAAAGAAGGATCAATAAATGAAAAAATTACAATAAATTCAACAAGCATCCTTTTGATGCTCATCAACAGCGCTAAGAGCCAGTAGCGCTGCATCGAAGGACGAGCCGACGAAAACAAAATTGCGCCCCAACAAAGAAAAAAAAAAAATATAAAAGAAGGCATCCTCTCGACGCCCATCAACAGCGCTAAGAGCGATTAGTGCTGCAACACGGGAAGGAAATTGACAACAGACCACAGGACCAAAGCGACAGCAACGAACATGGCAACAGGACTAAAGCGGCAGCAAAACTAAAAATTATATATTGGTATAAGAGTATTGTGAAGTGCTGATGCGCTACATTACAATTATCCATTGTATGATTAAATATTATTAGTTAAAAAAAAAAAAAAAACAAATTTTTCAAATTTTAACACTCGTCAATGTTCTGTCCGAGATACCTCATTCAATTTTATTTTTTTTTGGTAGACAACCAGCTACATTTCACTATGTTTTTTTTGTCCACTAGCTTCATGGATCGGTTGTCTATAATATTGCAAATTTTTCTTTATTACTAGCTTCGTATAACTCCTTGATCAGTTGCCGATAATATTGATATAATATTGTATATAATATTATATATAACTTTCTCCCTTGAGGGATTACAATCTCGCCGCGATGAGGGGGCCTATTAGGTGAACTGCTTAGGAGCCAATGGCATGTCAGCTGTAGGTACTATGCAGTTCACTGAAGCTAAAAGTAATCCAAATGGTGTATCCTGAATGGTCCTAGTGATGTCTCAGGGAGTAGGAGGATGACGTAAAAAATGCCCTCTGAAGGTCTACACCAACCTGGCGGTTAGGTCAAAAACGCTATGGGGTTGCTCCCAGAAATAAAAAGCAGTCTAACAATGATGGACACAACGACTAATAGTCACTCTGCACGAGGTCACCAGGAAACTGGGAATCCTCCCACTGACTCGTCAGTGGCCAGGGCAACGGATGTGCAGGCCCTAACATCATTGGGCGTAGATAGCGGGACTACCCAGGGTCTCGTATCTACTATATCACTGGGTGTAGAGGATACTCTGTCGGAATCGTTAGAGTGTCTTCTACTGGAGGGTGAGCCGGCATCGTCGGTTAAACCTCCAAAATCGCAGCTGGGAAGGCAAAACCAAGTACAGGACGGTTTAACACCCGGACTTGAACCAGTTTTGACAACCAGCGGCATTACAGCTCTGGCGGCAAATGATTTGGACCAGATTAGAGTCAAATCTAACCAGGAACCAATCATTGTAGCCAGTTCTGAAAGCAACACGGGCTCCACGATAGGCAGTCACGCTCAAGGAGGACCACGGTCCACCCAGATGCAGGCAGCTGAAGTGGAATCTATTCCAAAGGTGGCGGAAGGTCCTCTGGGAGACTCAGTGACCCAGATGGGAGCTGCCTCGCGGAGCCGCAAGGGAACGACTGGACCTATGCTGGGGGGACCTCCGGAGGACACCAACAAGAGGAGAAGGAAAAGGAAGGCACGGAGGGCAGCTGTATCCGCACCAGTGGATGCAGTTGCTATCTGTCCTCCTCTACCTCCCTCGGCTGTCTCGACGGTGGTTCCTTTTGAGCCTGTGGTGGTTTGTAGCGGTCAGGAGCCGGCAGGAAGCAATTCTTGTCAGGCAACTACTGCGGCAGCCATTGCTGGTGACAGCACGGGGAAAGTCCAACCGAGTGGTACTGTGAAGCACTCCAGTCAGGTATTGCAGAGAACCTCGGAGGAGACCTCCACAACCATTGGAGCACCGGCACGGGGGAAATCCAGAAAGCGACAGCGAAAGAAGAAGGCCGCAAAAGCGACCCTAGCCTCGAATAAGGCTAGTGACGCTGTTGGGCAATCTTCGACCCCGATAGCTGTTAGTGGCAAACGATCTAGAGAGGAGGTTGACTCCTCCTTTCCAGAGAATGAGGCCACTAACAGCGTGGGCAACGCAAAGTCTCAGAAGAGAAAGAGGAAGAAACCAAAACTTTCTTCTTCCAACTCTAATGCGACAGCTGTGGAAACACCCATGAGCATGGAGACTGGTCTTACTGACCAGACTGAAAAACCTACCTGCTCACGTGCTTCGGAGCGCTCGGATAAGCCGACAGATGAGCAGCAGCCACCCAGCTACGCTGGGGTGGCAGCAAGTGCCCAACTGGCGGTGATCAGAGCCTCCAACGACACTGGTGAAATGACTGACAGTCAAAGAGCCGGAGTCGAAGGACATCTTTGGAAGTCATTAATGGAGATTAATGCTCCAACTTTTGAGGGTACGAAAGTTGTGCAGAATACTATACAAGTACGATGCACGGACGATCGATCCTTCAAATGGCTGACGGAAAAAGTTGCCCAAATACCAGCTATTGGCGGAAACCGGTTCACTGTTGATAAGGCGAAACGTCCAAAGCTGGTGAAAGCGATATTCCATATCCCTGGCCCTCTCAGGAAGGCTAAGGAAATTATCGCTATGCTCTGCTATCAGAATAAGGGACTTGATTCCACTGATTGGCACGTCTACTCCCACAAGAAGCTTGAGCCTAACGGTTCGCTCCTTGTGGTTGCAGTGGATGAACAATCAGCCAAGTTACTTAAAGAGAAGTGGGGTTTACGTCCTTACCTGTTTCTGGGTCGCATCAAAGCTTCCCTAGTAACTAGTAAGAACTAAGTGTAATTATACTGATGACCAGTCTCATAATTACTCAGATCAATCTGCAGCATAGCAAAGCAGCTACTACTTTACTATGTAGTAGCTTAGCGAAACTGCAGACAAATCCACAAGTAGTCTTAATACAAGAGCCATGGGTGCACAACAAACGCATCTGTGGCTTTGGTATGATTACTTGGGGCACTGTCCTCTCTAGGGAGGACTGTGACAGACCGCGGACGTGCATTATTGTACCGAAGAAATGTAGGTCGATGATGCTGAGACAGTTCTGCACGCAGGACTTGGTCGCGGTTAAAATATCTTATGATAATGGAGGAGAACGACTAGATACAATTATTGTGTCTGCGTATCTTCCATATGATTCGATCAGCCCTCCACCAACGAGAGAACTCTTCGAAATCATAAGATATGCTGAGTCCAACGGCTTTGGGTTGATAGTAGGTTGCGATGCAAACTCTCAACACACTATCTGGGGTAGCACAAAATGCAACTACAGAGGTGAGAAGCTGTTAGACTTCATCCTATCTTCTAACCTGGTTATTAAGAACTCCGGTAACAAACCGACGTTCATAAACAGACGAAGACAGGAAGTTATTGATTTGACGCTTACCAACAATAAGATGTCAGATGCCATTTACGACTGGAAAGTACTAAATACAGTGTCTCTTTCAGATCACAGATACCTGAGATTTTGTGTGCGAGTTAAACCATTGGTAACACCCGCTGGAAGAAATCCTAGGAAAACGAATTGGAGACAATACGCTGACGTAATCGATGCTCGGATACCCAATATCCCCGCTAGATTACGTAACATAGCTTCGATTGAGGTGGCATCCAAAGCAATCGGTGCAGCCATTATTGAAAGCTATGAAGAGGCGTGTCCAATTAGGAAAGAAAGAGCAGGCAAGACAGTACCCTGGTGGAACTCAGAACTTACCTCCTTTCGCAAGAGCACCCGCAAACTCCTGAATAGAGCCCTCAAGACTCAGAAGGAGTCTGACTGGGATGCTTACAGAGATGAACATAAGGTGTATAAGTACAAACTGAGATACGCCCAGCGTAACTCGTACGTAGACTTTTGTTCTGAGCTAGAAGGAACAGGACAGGCAGCCAGGCTGAGCAGAATCCTGCAAAAGGATCCGTCAGCCAAGCTTGTCACGCTTCAAAAAGCCTGTGGCTCATACACGAACACAAAAGGTGAAATGAATGAACTGCTGCTTAACACGCACTTCCAGGGAAACCAGGTAGTAACGGTGGAGCAGAGTGAATCATTGACATCTCAGGTTCGAGTTGCCACTAGGCTTGATTGGTTCATTGCTAGAAAAGTGATCTCAACTGAATCCACAAGGTATGCTCTATCAGTGTTTAAAGACTACAAGTCGCCTGGTCCGGATGGGATTTTTCCAGCAATGTTGAAAAGGGCGGAGACAGACTAGTGCACTCGCTAAAACATATCTATACGGCATGTTTAGCACACGGGTTTGTGCCATCCGCCTGGAGGGAGGTCAGAGTAGCCTTCATACCAAAACCTGGGAAAGACGACTACACCCTCCCAAAAAGTTTTAGACCCATTAGTTTATCATCGTTCCTACTAAAGGGTCTGGAGCGAACAGTTGATCTGTACATTAGATCAAGGGTTCTCAAACGCAATCCTCTCAACATGAACCAGCACGCTTATCAGAGTGGAAAATCATGTGACTCTGCTCTTCACGATCTTGTCAATAAAATCGAAGGGAGCATGAGTCGTGGTCATTACGCTCTGGGGGCGTTCGTGGACATAGAGGGGGCATTTGACAACGCAACCTTTGTTTCCATGTGCAACTCAGCGCATGCACATGGGGTACCTAGTACTCTTGTGAGATGGATACACAACATGTTGGCTAACAGAATAATTCAAACGGGAACAGACGAAGACAAGGTCACCATAAGCGTGAAGAAAGGCTGTCCGCAAGGCGGAGTCCTCTCCCCGCTACTATGGTGCTTTGTAGTCAACTCCTTACTAGAAGAGGTCTCAGGACCCAACGTACACATACAAGCGTACGCTGATGATGTTTGCCTACTTACATCAAACAAGTCATTAGGAACTGCTTGCAACCACTTGCAAGTGGCCATTGACAAGCTTGATGAGTGGTGTAACCGACACGGTCTATCTGTCAACCCTAACAAAACGAGTATAATACTGTTTACTAGGAAGAGACAGACGGACAGCATCCTACCCATCAGGCTGAAGGGATGCACACTAGAGATACACAGCGAAGTGAAATATCTAGGGGTCACTCTAGATAAAAAGCTTAGCTGGAAAGCTCATGTTGAATCCCGAATATCAAAAGCCCGCAGCACCTTCTGGCAGTGTAGACGAGCTTTTGGTAAAACATGGGGATTGAAACCTAAGATAGTACATTGGTTGTACACAACTACAATCAGACCAATCTTAACCTACGCAGCTGTAGTATGGTGGCCAAGAACCTGTCTCAAAATGACAATCAAGGCGCTAAACAAGCTGCAAAGAGAAGTCTGCTTGGGCATTACCGGAGCCATGTGCACCACAGCCGCGGACTCTCTTAATGCGCTGTTGAATTTGCTACCGCTGGACTTGGTAATTCAGAAGGAAGCACTGAAAACAGCATACAGACTACGACGTAACGGAGTCTGGAATTCCGTAGATGAATTTAGGCATGGTAAAATATTGGAAAAGTTCGATAGACATGGCTCACCATTGTCTCTACCTTCTGATATTATACCACTGACAGTTTCTCTACGGATAGGTTACACAGTGGAGCTCACGCATAGAAAAATGTGGATTCAACGGCTCCTTCACACTATTTCTCAGGCAGCAGACTGGATCAGGCAGAACAGGAAACGCGGACACAATATTGCCATTTGCAGCGATAGTCAGGCGGCACTCTCGTCCCTGGACAATGTCCAAGTTACCTCTAAGCTTGTTCTTGATTGCAAGAGTAGGCTGAAGAACATTTCTAAATGTAATACAGTCACACTTTTATGGGTTCCAGGCCACAAAGGCATTGGTGGCAACGAAGCGGCTGACGAACTAGCCAGAATCGGTGCAACCACTAAATCTGTGGGTCCTGAACCCATAATTCCAGTAAGCTCTGCAGGGGTCAATATCTGGATCAGAAACTACATGGACAAAGTCCATAAGAGAAGATGGTTGGCTATTGATA
>JBAMBQ010002100.1:0-21450 GCA_037044495.1 Stegana nigrithorax
TTGATAGAATTGGCCTAGTAAACATATGAATTGCAACCTAGAGATTTAACGAGCATTTAACGTTGTTCATGACTGCTTTTTAGTGATGGTCCAAATAAGTAGAGTTTGCACGGCACGAACATTGCCCCTTTTTTTAGGGGCAACTACTTTAAAAACAAACAATAACAGCAACAAACACAATTATACAAACCAAATCCCTTGTTAGCAACTCGATTTGGTATATCAACAAATTTGATTCCTCTTCAATTAATTGTTCGGCGATTACAGTAACAATTTCCCTGCAAATCCTGCATTTACTGTTGGGCATGTTTATTAAAGTTGTATTTGTGTACATATAAATGCGGCATAATAATTTGATTTGTGGCAACACTGCTATGGAACATATGTTTTTGCCAACACAACAAATTGCTAGGAAAATGCGTTATGGAATCTGTTAAAACTAACAATCCGAATTAACACCATGTTAAAATTTAACAGGATTCCAGAGAACCCTATAAGAATTCCTAGGAAAATTCACAGCGGAATCTGTTAAAGTGACAAAAAACTTCTATTCGGCTTCAGCGGTAATTGCAAAAACTAGTAAGTTGCCTCATCAACACTTAGATAATTCGTGTCGAGGCAGTCTTTAATTCAGCGGTAATCTTGGTTGTCCTAGCAAAAAGAATTATTCCGTTGCACATTAAGCGGAACTGGAGTACTAGTTAGGAACCGCCACAAACATAGTTCAATTTGCAAAAAACTATATGCAAGCCAATTCAATTTATGTGCAATCCAAATGCGGCAACCTAACCTTGTCTGCAGTTTACTGCCCCCCACGATTTGCCATAACAGAAAACCAATTCAAAGACTTTTTCAACTCGCTGGGCGACCTTTTCTTAGCTGCAGGTGGCTACAAAACGGGCTCTTGGTAGCTCAGTGCTTCTAGCACGCAGGCTGACATCCCAAGGGTAGCTCATGCCAAAATAAGCATGCCATGGTCCTCTGCTAGTTTCCTCAAAATCAATTAATTCATGTTTAATTGATTACCCCCGTAGTATCAGTTTAATAACAACTTTCCTCTACAACCTTCCCCACTCAACGAAGTGTTCTGTGCGTGCAATCTCCTCATTCTTCGCCAACAGATTGCGCGACATTGTCACTGGAGCAAAGAAATTAAAATAATATGAAGAATAGTTTTCGCCTTTGTAAACCATAGATGGTATAACCCACCGACAAAGGCTCAGCACCGACAGACTAATCATCTATCACGCTAAAAAAAACCAAATGATTACTGAAACTAATACAAGAAACAAAAAATCGGATAGAAACTCTAACACAAACATAACGACTTTGGAAATTGCACAACTGACAAGATTAGGCCAATGGAACGTACCAATGCTGAGAGAAACATCCATGTTAGCGCAATTCGAAGTGGAAATGAGCAGACTACGGATTGAGATGGCAGGCATTAGTGAAATGAGGTGCTGACAGATTCAACTGCAAAGCTAGAAAGACAGCAATAGACGATTATAAAGATGACTTTACGCCGCACTTTACGCCACACTCAACAACATAAGGCGCGGTGACATCACTATCATAATGAGCGATTTCAATGCAAAAATAGGCACAACCAACGGATGATAGTATGGGGAAACACGGCATCGGAACAACTAACAACAAAGGCAGCAGACTAACAGAACTTTGTGAAACCTTCCAACTAGTCATTGGTGGCTCCATATTCCCGCACAAAAACGCCCACAAATACGCCTGGACGTCTCCTAGTGGAAACACCTGAAATTAAATTGACCACATCTGTGTGAGCAGAAAATGGCGCCGATCAATGATGGACGTGCGCAACAGAAGAAGGGCATCAATAGATAGTGACCATGAGCTACTCATAGCCGAACTATCAGTCAAATTGAAGCGACACCACAATATCCCACAAACAGAAAGACGCCGCCCTCTAAACTTACACCTACTCCATGATAACGATATGGCATCTCGACTGAAAACAGCCGCTCATAAAATAATCAGGACAACAAGCCCAAACACATGGAATGACATCAACTCAGCACTAAGGTCAGCCGCCGATTGCACAATTGGACTGAAACAACGCAAGAAAGAAGAATGGATCTCCGACAAAACATGGAACTTAATCAGCCAATGAAATATCCTAAAGCAAAGAGCAGGCACCGACATCACCCTACGACCGGAATATAGAATTCTATGCATGGAACTTAAAAAGTCTGCGCGACGCGACAAACGACAACTACTGGAGTCCATATCTGAAAAAGCAGAGTATGCCGCAAATACCAACAACACGCGCGTATTATATCAAACAGTTCAACGTATTACAGGCACTCACTATAAACCCACACAGCCTGTCAGAGACAAAGACGGCACGCTACTCACAGGCGAAAGGGAGCAAATGCTTCGTTGGAGGCAGTTATTCATGGAAATATGCCAGGAGCCATCTCCAACGCAACGCCCCATCAGTAAGTGAACTCAGAAACACCATCAAGAAGCTGAAAAACCACAAAGCCGCTGTGGAAGATGGCATACCAGCCGAACTACTTAAAATCGACCCTAACTGGATGGCTGAAACACTGAACCGCTTCTGGCTCAAATATGGGAGTCTGAGATCGTCCCACAACCATGGAAAAACAGCACAATCATTAAGCTGCCCAAAAAGGGAGACATAAGCGACTTCAACAACTCAAGGGGGATAATGCTTCTCAACACAAATTACAAAATACTGGCCACCATACTAAACGACCGCCTTCAAGAAAAACTTGAATCAACAATCAGAGACGAACAAGCAGGATTCCGCCCACATAGAAGCTGTGTAGACCAAGCTAACACACTACGCGCTATAACAGAACAAACTGTTGAATGGCGAACACCCCTGTACCTCTTATTCGTCGACTTCAAGAAGGCTTTCGACATTGCTTATTCAAGCACTATATCATGACGCAAATGTGACGGTACTGCAAAACGAAAATCTTAGAGCACCTTTCAAAACATACGCTGGCGTCAAGCAAGGATGCCCACTTTCACCTCTCGTCTTCAGTATCATCGTCGACTATATAATGAATAAAATATGTCAGGACAAGCGGGGCAGAACATGGTCATATGCCTCATATCACGCCGACTTAGTGATCTACAAGCCCAAGTCAACGATCTAAACACATTGGCAACGCAAGTAAAACAAAGGCAATGCGTTTCAATCACGCCAACCCAGGTACTCCCGAAACGATAACAACACCATCGAGTTCGTCAATAACTTTCCGTACTTGGGAATAATCATATCCAACAGTGGAAGTGTTGAAAGCAGGTTGTCGAAAGCTCGATCAGTTTTCGGAAGACTATACAAGATATACAAGGAAAGACAAAAAAATATCAAAGAAAGCGAAGCTGATATTCAATTCATGCGGAAAATCCATTCTACTATATGGCAGCGAAATATGGCTAACAACAAAAGCAATCCACCAAAGCTTGCAAAAATTCATAAACAAATGCCTACGAATCATATGCGGTGTATTCTGGCCAGACCGCATATCAAACACCGATTTGTGGCATTATGAATTATAAATGAAGAACCCATCAGCAAGCAAATCAGCCGCAGGAAGTGGAGATGGATCGGACACATAGATTGCATCTTTTATAATTAGTATAGATAAGGATGAATTAAAACTAATTAAAGAAACAACGAAAAATAAATTAATCTATATTTAGCATAGCTCTATTAATAATGTAGCCGAAAGTATCATATTTACTAAACTAAACATTGTACCAAAATTTATTCTTAGTCCCAATGACAAAAAAAAAAAAAAAAAATCAATGATACCTTCGAACTAAATATTTATCCATTGTTAAAACTTCAATCATTTTATTATAATAAATTATACGCATCAGTTCCACAATATAATATGCGTAGTAACAATACTATTAAGTCATTTGGTAAAATTTGTCCAACAATCGGAAAACCTCCTACTGTAATGAAGCAGATATTTCAAAATATAATGTTAATTTAGACTGCATTAATAATTAATAACTTACAACCCGTTGCGATGTTAGAGACACAAGAAAAGAGAATAAAGAAAACATCTTCCAGCCAGAATCAAACTTCACATTCATCTTTAACACAAGCCGCACAAGACGACACTACTTTGCTATCTATTCAATGACACTAGTACTTATGCTAGGCAAAGCAACCACAACAATGGTACTCCTTAGGCGACCGATAACCGTCTTCATACCCGCCACCGCACTAACGGGCTCGTTCCAGCTACAATTCCGGACATTCCATCATTGTGGCCGTTACTCCGAACGAGGGGGAGAGGAGTTACCACCGCACCGCCACTTCCTCTCTCTAATAACCTACGAATAGCGGCAACGACCAAATAGAGGTAACAACGCAAGCATCCTTTCATCGTTGCGACACCTATAAGACGATTACTTGGCTGACTCTGCATGAGCGCTAAGTACGGTCATTGGCTCAAGTGCTGAGCAGACGTAAAACGACCCGATGCGTTCGGCCACCCAATTCGAGTACGGCACACTAGCTAAATGTGTAATTCAAGTTGGGTTAGCACTTGAAGTGTTATTGCATTGGGAGTATCATTTGGTCGCTACATTGTGCAAACCTGATTCTAGTATATGCTGACCATATACCTCTTTATGTTAGAATAGTTTACTTTTCAAGCTAGTATTTTAAGACAGTATCAGAATAAATCTAGATCTCAAACGGAGCAATCGTGTCTTTATACCCTGTACCAAAAAATGGTAAAGGGTATATTAAGTTGTGCAAATGTATGTAACAGGCAGAAGGAGGCGTGGCAGACCCCACAAAGTATATATATTCTTGATCAGCATCGAAAGGCGAGTCGATATAGCCATGTCCGTCTGTCCGTCTGTCCGTCTGACCGTCTGTCCGTCTGTCCGTCTGTCTGTCCGTCTGTATGAACAAACGGATCTCGGAAACGGTAAAACCTACAACCACCAAATTTTGCACGGAGACTCTCCCAATCCATAGGCATAACGAGTTTATTTTTTTTTTTCGATATTCGACCTATAACATATAGCTGCCATAGGAACGATCGGATGAAACCCCACATTTAGTAACAAAAACCCTTTTGTTTTTCAAGATAACTACACCAAATTTTGGATTTAACAGTTTTAGCTAATGCCCAATTATATATCACAATATAATATATATCGGTTTACTATATCATATAGCTGTCATAGGAACGATCGGCCGAAAAACAACATTTACTGAGAAAAACTTTTTTGATTATTAAGATATCGTCACCAAATTTTGGATTTAATTTTTTTAAGTAATATCCAATCTTATTCCCGAATATAATAAATATCGGTTTACTATATCATATAGCTGTCATAGGAACGATCGGCCGAAAAAGAACATTTACTGAGAAAACTTTTTTGTTTATTAAGATATCGTTTCCAAATGTTGGATTTAAATATTTTAAATAATATCCAATCATATTCCCAAATATAATAAATATCGGTTTACTATAACATATAACTGCCCTAGGAACGATCAGCCGACAATGGGTTTTTGCTAAAAAAAAAAAATTTTTTTCTTCAGATATCCTTACATAATGAATACAAAATATTAATGTAACAAAAAGTATATATTCAGTTTTGGATTGGGTACAGGGTTTTCTATAGTCGGTTACGCCCGACTATAGCCCTGCCTTTCTAGTTTTATTTTGCGGATCATTCTAAAAGGTTACAGCACTCGATAAAACGCTTCGCACACGTTGATTCGCGCAAATAACGAATAGCGACCGCTTGCTCTGACGCAGCTGCTGAATTTAAGCCGACGCCTCGGTTCGACCGCTGCTTCGATGCGTAGGTTTCTTGCAGGATAGCATAAGTCAAGCTTGTTAGTCTAAGAGAAATTACTAATAAAGCAACATAAACGTCCAATCGCGTTATTATTTCTCGCTTCCAATTTGCTAATTTGTTCAATATCTATATCTATATTTTACATATATAAAAATGAATTGCCAAATAAGTTAAGAACGGCTAAACCGATTTGATGGATTTGTGTGGTTGTATGAAATTTACGAATCGATGGAAACAGTGAACGGCGTCTCCCCGCCTCCATACAAGCGAAAAACTAATATCGTTATATCTCTTGATTGAAACTAGGTGGATGAAATTTGGTACTTACGTAAAGGACACCGGGAGAAATGAGATGCATATTAAAAGTGGGACGTGCCACGCCATAATATGTAAGAGAAAATAAAAATTAATCATATTTCTCAAACTGTTAGATGTAGATTGATGAAATTTGGAACTTAGGCAAGGTGCATCGGGAGAATTAAGATGTATATTAAAAGTGTACGGTGTCACGCCCACATAATATGAAAGAGGAAATCTAAACTCGCCATATTTCTGAAACTATTCGATGCAGATTGATGAAATTTGATATATTTGTGGATACAGCAGAGAAATAGGATATATTATAAAAATTAGTTGGATTCGCTAGTTTAAGAAAACAATCTTAAAGAATATTTATTCAAAGATGTACACTTAAAAAATTTACGAAGTTCTAATTTAGTGATTTTGGTATTATATTTTACTAGCTTGACCATTCAGCCGTTGTTCTGTCCTTTCCTTAATCTTTTTCACTCCTTTACAGCCAACTTTTTTCAAATCCATCTATTATTTTCAAAATATCTTTTATTCAAAAATTAATAAAATAAAAAGGTATTAAAAACAAACAATGAAAACAATTTTAATTAAAAAAACTTTTATGTTCGCCCGCTTCCACTAAGGCTCAAGTACGTGCATTTTGTGATCCGGTCCAATCGCTTTCCTCCACACAGCATCGATTTTTTCGAACATATAAAATATGGCTTTTTTTAAAGTGTTATTGAATGTTTTTGTAAATTAAATTTTCACCATAATACTCATATCGTAATTATCTATATTTCAAAGAAAAAAACCAACAAAATATATATATAGATATGTACATACATATGGTAACTACCAAAAATCGCTGCGTTTATTGAATATTTTTAAGAAAACATATAAAAATTTTTTTAAAAGAGAGAACAATTAAAACATTTTCAATACTATTAATTTTAATTATTGACACGTTTAAGCAATGCAAAGTAAGAATATGAAGAATTTATGATCTGAAATGAATTATAACAAAAAACAGTTTATTAAAATTATTTGCAATAAACTAAATTTAATAAAAAAAAAGGCTATTTTTCGTAAGTCTAAATTCAATTCAATGATATTGTTGTGTATGTACATACATACAATCAATCAATAAAGTTTGGGCCCACCCAATTTCTTAAATGAAATATGTGATTTAATATATATAACATTTTTTGAGAATTTTTTTTATAGAATTTTTATTTGAGTGCCAAAACTTTATTGAGTGACAACATATAATACAAAAAATTTCTTACATACTTACATCGAGAAAAAAAAATTTTTTTTTCAATTTAATACCTAAACAAAGTATACTTTTTACTTTTGAACAAATATTTTTTTTTATTGCTTACAAATATTTACAGAATTTAACAACTAAGTGTTAAAAACGATGCAATTTCAATGCGTAACAAACGAAAAAAATAAAAAAAACAAAAATTACTCTATTTTTTGACTATAACAAGCGTGATGGCATTACTTTGTTTTTATTCTTTTTTGGACCAATTTAGCGATGAACGGTATATTTCCCTTTACGTATTATATACTGTAAATAATTATAATCCATAAAAAAAGTGGTCTAAAAAGTGTAAATTTTTGGGTATAAAGTTGAAAAAATAAATTTTTTTTCGATGTGAAAACTCATTTGTGATTTTGTGACTGTATGTATGTACAGTTCATATCACTTAAGTGCAGGCCTGCTCAATTGCATTTTCAATGAATGCAAGACATGTGCATTTTGTTATTTATATAAATTTTTCATAGAAAATGGATCCCCTATGCATGTTCTTCATAATTGTAATCATTTATCATCATTTTAAAATTAAATTTCATACAACTCTGATTGCATAAATGCAACGCCATCTACATTCGGCTTTTGACTAAATCAATCATTTTGACCAGAGAATATAGAGAAATAAGAAGCCGCATCTTATACGAATAAAATTTCAAGTTCCAATGACAAAGTTAGGCAGCGGCGGGCAGCGAGTAGTTGAGGACTAACTTTGCTTTCGAGATCAAAATTTAGAAATATGTTCTAATTTACTCTTTCTGTTATTGTTTTCCCTTTTCTGCCTTTGCATGTGCTTCTCGCACTCATGCTTCTTGTTTTTATTTTGATTTTGGTTTTACTAGTTTATGTGTGCAATTTTCATATGATTTGTGTTCATATTGCTTCCCTTTCCGTCCCTTTTCCGCCAACACATGTGCTGCTCGCAATAATGCTAAGTGTGAAGTTGTTTATTTTAGGGTGGATTTTTTATGTTTGATAATTAATCAATGAATGTTTAATTATTCAAGACATTTTTCGATTCATATTTTTGCATTATTTAATATGTAATTAGTATCTAACAATTGCGCATGTTTCACAATATTGTTTAATTATAAATTAACTAGCTGACCCGGCAGACGTTGTTCTGCGCTTTTCCGGTATATAAATATTAAATTCAGCGGACCTGGCAGATGTTATCCTACGCATTTATACAATGTACCTCATATCTTCGCTGTCCTTTACAAACGTATCAATTTTCATCAATTTGTATAAAGTAGTTTTAGAAATATGACAAATATAATTTTCTTTTTATTACATAAAGCGGACTCGGCTCTACAGGGTCCGGCACTCGAAGTGTAACCAATTGGAAAGCCCATAAATTCAGTTTGGAAAATTACTTTTATTCAATTCAAAGTACAAAATGTGTAAAAATAATACAAAATTCAGAATCAATTTACTTTTGCTCGATATGACCACCTTTTTCCTTGACTATGGCCTTGAGACGGTCCAAAAACGAATCGCAAGCTGCCCGAATGTGACTTGCAGGTATTTTGGCCCACTCGCGGACGATGGCTTTCTTTAGCGCCTCGAGACTGATGTATCTTTTAGTTCGAACCTTGCTCTCCAAAATGGCCCAAAGAGAATAATCCATTGGATTCGCGTCTGGTGAATTTGAGAGCCATTGTGTGGACGTTATGAAGTTCGAAACGTTGTTTTTCAGCCATTCTTGGTTCACTCGAGCTTTGTGAGACGGTGCCGAGTCCTGTTGAAACGTCCATGGTCTGCCACCGAAATGTTTGTCTGATTGATTTGATTGGCACTTCGTCGGGGATTTCGCTCAAGTCGCTTCTTCACTTTTTGAACCATCTCACGGGACGTCGCAGTCTTTTGACGACCACCTCCATGACGTTTTGCGATGCTACCAGTATTATTGTAACGAGTTATAGTGCGGTAAACGAAAACTTTATTCACTTTGAGGTGTTTGAGCTCACGAACAATCGCTGGTTGTGATTTTCCAGCTAAATATAAAGCAATCACGCTGTTACGTTTGAAATCCATCACTGATTTTTTTTTTCGCGTTCACTTTTGGCAAAATGTTTTTGTACACTTGTAAACAATACTCCGAACTGTCATTCAGCAAATTTTTAGACAGCTGATGCCCGTGCGTCAGCTGTGCGAGCGGTCTGAAGTTGGTGACACTTCGAGTGCCGGACCCTGTATATAGTCAAATATATTAATTTATTAATAAGGTAATGCATTCAACGCAACGCTTGGTGATGAACGATGTGTTTTGTTTTTCCATTTGGAGAGAAAACAAACAGCGCCGATGGCTTACCTGCCCTCGAGCAAGCTACATACAACTGCCCATGGGAAAAACATGGTAATTCAAGGTTCATTCCACACACTTCGAACGATTGGCCTTGCGATTTATTAATCGTCATTGCAAATGCAAGACGGATAGGAAACTGTAGACGCTTAAATTGAGACGGCAAATAGGTTGATATCATTGGTATTCTTGGAATGAGAACATCCTCGCCTTTGAAATTTCCTATGATTATTGTTGCTTCGATCACGTTGGTCATCAGCTTCTTCACAGCGAGTCTTGTTCCATTGCAAAGTTTCGGTAGATTCAAGTTCCGTAACATGATTATCACCAAGCCGACCTTGAGCTGCAAATTATGCGGCGACATTCCTGGCAAATCCAATGAATTCAAAAATTCAACTGGATAATTGACGATTTCATTTGGATCGATAATTGAATCCATCGACTTAAATGAATGCAATTGGCCTGCGATTTGACTTTTTATGTTCAAATCATTAACGTCCTTATTTTTCGCTGCAAAAATAGCTCGTTCGCTCAACCAAGCATGATTTTTGTAATTTACAGCAATATTCGGGAATACTTTCGTGATCAGTTCTTGTTTTGAAGTTGTTGATTGACAAAAATTAGGTGGAAACGAAATAAGGCCCGTGGAAACGTCAACTGGAATTTTTCCAGTCCAAGCATTAATGTTGTAGAAGGAATATCCGATGTAAATAATAGGTAAAGAACCGGACCCAATACGCTGCCTTGGGGTACACCGGCTTGTATGGGGAATTCATGAGTTATATAATTTTTGTATCTGACAGTGAAAACTCGGTCTTTTAGATAAGAATCAAGCACTCTGTGAGTGTTCTGAGGCAGTAGGAGACTAACTTTGTGGTTAAGGCCGCCATGCCACACTCGGTCAAAGGCCTGAGCGACGTCTAGAAACACAGCTGAGCAATATTCTCGGCGTTCGAATGCGGTCCTGATTTCGTTAGTAATGCGGTTAACTTGCTCAATAGTTCCATGGTTTTCACGAAAGCCGAACTGGTGGTTGGGAATTATATTATTCGATTGTAAGTGGTGCGATATTTTTTGTAGAAATAATTTCTCAAATATTTTCGACAAGCACGGTAGCAAACTAATAGGCCTGTGCGATTCAGGTAGAGTTGTGTCCTTTCCTGGCTTAGGAATCATTATGATTAGTGATTTTTTCCAATTTTTGGGGAAATACCCAGTACAAAGAATGGCGTTAAAGAGATTCTTCAGGAAACCGAGAGCACAGTTCGGGAGTTCAGAAATCATCTTTGGTGAGATACGATCATGCCCAGGGGATTTTTTTATTTTCATTTTAGTTCTAACGAACTCCTTCAGTTCCCTTAGCCGTATTTTTATAGATGACGTAGAGGGGTATCTGAGCCCAGTTTGCTCTGGGAGCACAAATCCATTTGTTGAAGCGTTCGACTGGAACACTTGCCTTAGATGATTGGCAAAGGTGATAGCTTTCTCTTTGTCGGACCGAGCCCAGCCGCCCGCAGGATTTCTGATCGGTCGATCAGCTTCTATCGGAGGTTTAATTGATTTTTGCGCTTTCCATAACGAGTATTTATTGTTGTTAGGCGATAAACTTTCGATGAAGCGTTGTTGGGACAGACTTTCTTCGCTTCTGAGAGCTATTTCTAGGTTTTTTTTTGCAAGCATGAAGCGGTGTTTAGAAACGGGAGATCTTGCAGCCTGGAACTCTCGTCGAAGGCGTCTTTTTTCTATGAGGAGTCGATTAATTTCTGTGTTCGAAGCGGCTCTGTGCATCCTAGGCTTAGATTCAGCAGGAGGAGTAGACATTTCAGCAGCAGAAGCCAGTAGGGAGTTGAAGCTGTCAACTGCAGCATCAATACCTTCTTCGGATCGTGCAGTCGGTAGAAGTGGTAAGTGCGAGCTTATGTATTTTCTGTATTTACACCAACTCGTTTTTAACGATGTGAGTTTGTGCGAAGTTGTAATTGGCTGGGGACTTTCCAGTAAGTTGAACAACACTGGAGAGTGGTCAGATGATAGATCCGCAATAGCTGTAGTTTCTAACAGGCAGCGAGGAATTTTACGAGTTATCGCGAAATCAATTAAGGTCGGGAATCTTTTGTGGATCTGCCGGCCAGTATGTAGGGCTTCCAGGGGATGCAAAATCCAGATGATTTCTTATATTGGTGAGGGTATTGTATAGCTGCCTACCTTTCGGATTTGACAACCTGGAGCCCCAATGTGGATGCTTGGCATTGTAGTCCCCTGCTGCTAGGAATCGGGGACCTAGCGTGTTGAAGAAGGTGGTAAAGCAGTCCTCTGTAATAGAGAATCTGGGAGGGCAATAAATTGCTGCGAGTGTAAGATTCTCGAATCTCCCCTCTACGCAGATAGAAGTTGCTTGGAGGTAATTAAAAGCAAAGGGTTCCAGAGCGTAGTATTTTATCCGATTGCGAATTAGTATACCGGATCCACCATGAGCTTTACCATCTGGATGATTTGTACCGTGAAATTTGTAGCCTGGAATGTGGAAGTTGTTTTTGTTTGTAAGGTGTGTTTCGCTGATCAACATGACGTCGATACTGTGGTCTGCCAGAAATTTGCGAAGTTCCAGTTGATGCTGGGAAACTCCATTGGCATTCCATAAGATGATTTTTAATGGCATCATTTTGAGGAGATGAGCGCTTGTAGCAACTGGTTTTGTGTTTTTACCAGTTCTTGCAGCATATTTTGCATATTCATCATGCATTGCATCAGGTTCATTAGCATTGTTTCGATATTGCTTTGTGAGTTTTGTTCGGTTGTGTGCATGGTGTTTGGGTTGTTTTGCTCATTTTGAAAATTTGTATGTGTAGTAACTTGATTAGCGTGTACTTGGGAACCAATTGCCTCAGCATATGAGATAGTTGGTGTAACGATAGGGGAGACTCGTTGGGGCTTGGTCTGAGTAGCTTGTTGAGGCAGTTGAGGTTGTTTGATGACCTGTTTCGACTGAGTAAACCTTGCTTTTAATTCTTTAAAAACAGGACAACCTCGGTAATTTGCAGTGTGATTGCCCGCGCAGTTGCTGCATTTCTTAACGTTTGCGTCTGTTTTGTTAAGAGGACAAGCAGCAGAAACATGAATATCGCCGCAGACAACACAAACTGGCCTTAATGTGCAGTAGGATCTTGTATGTCCATATTCTTGGCAATTTGAGCATTGCACTGGCGCGTTACGCTTATGCGGCTCTTCTACGGTAATTCTGCGATGAAGCAGGATCTGGAGGTCATATATGGGGTGGGTAGCGTTTTTCTTGGCAGGCGCTGCCGATGGACTGAGTTCTACTTTGAACATGGGCTGCGGGATTCTATCTTTATTTAGCATGTTTGTTACCTGCTTCACTTCAAAGCCCTTGTCTATGAGAGCTTGCTTTACCTCTTGAGAGTCTACTGATGATTCAATACCCTTGATGACAACTTTCAGTCCTTTGCAGCTTTTTAGTTGGTAGGTATAATAGTTTTTCTTTGCATCGTTAAGGTATTTTGCTATGGTACGATAGTTTTTTTCATCGTATAACTGGAGTTTTATTTCTTGGATGTTGCCCTTACGTAGTGAAACAACATGAAAATTGTTCGCCCCAATAAGTTGCTGAATCGTTGAAATCAGTGACTGCGAGCTCTGTTCACGTATGTATATTGGTGGTGGTTTAGACTGTTTAACTGTCTGGGTACCTACGATGCCATCGTTGTTGTTGGCGTTTGTGCTTAAAATGGCAAACCTATTATTATCCAGAGGAGATTTCGTATCATCAGTGTTATTTGGTTTAATAGCTTTCGAATTGTTGCCATTTCCTTTTTGAGGGCTTCGTTTTCGTTTGCTAATTTGAACGTAGCGGTCAATGCCAGTCTGCATAGCCGCCTTTTTTTTATTATTAGCTTTTATTGTTGTTGACGTGCTAGGTTCTTGATCTCGTTTTGGGCCGTACGAGGGCGTTTTAGTATTCGGGCTGTTTATTGATGTTTCAGTATTTTGTTGCTGTTGATGAGAACTCGTAGTTGAGCTCAGAACTGTAGAGCTGGTTGTGAACGTGGTAGCAATTGCACATTGGGATACTGTTGAGGTTACTATGGTTGGGGTAGTGCTGCTAGTCTTAACAATGCAGTTTGGGGACATTGTAGAGATAGCGCATATTGGCGGTGCGGCATAATGCGTGCTCCGAAGTTGTGCATCAGCATCATTTTCATTTTTTTTAGTTTCTCCAGTTAAGAGTGCAGGGGAGCACGATCTAGCTCTAGTTGAACATGGCAAAAGAGACGAAGTGTTTGCACTGTTTTCGTTTGACGTGGATCTTATCGTGAAGTATCCATTATTGATAGATTGCCGTCGCTCATTTGTTTGAGCTTGCGACATTATATTGTTATTATATTGATGGTTCTGCTAAGCATTTAAATTTGGCAAGGCCACCACTATATGTAGTTATATATTGTATGTATACAAAACCTTTTTGTTGATTTTATATCGAGTGAATAGTGCAACCCTAGTTTGGGGAAAAAAAGTTGGCACGGTCTGGTAGTTCCTTGCACTCGCTTGACTGCCAGAGGCGTGAAGCTCGTTGGTCGAGAACTCCGATCGAGCGTTAGTGCGAGCGGGATAGATATACGAATACCGATCGCTGATCAGTCTGCAGCTGGGAGCTAACAGCTGAGCTGCAGGTGAGCGCACTACGAAGACGTCCGTCCGGTTGAAAGTTCACACGAGTCCACATGAGCAGTGTAAATTGTATTATCATACGAAGGTGGAATATAAGAGCAAGTTAGCCACATCATCTAGTGCTAGAGGAGCAACACAACTAATGCAGAATAAATTCAACCGAATCCAAGATAGTATAAATAACTGGAACATCGCGGTAAACCCAGAGAAGTCAGTCCACGTCACGTTTGCCCTCAGACAACAAGGTAACGACCGTGCCCGGCTCAACGGCGTATTACGGCATGTGGCTCGACAAAAGATTGGAAAGACTTGGAAGGACCACATAACAGTCAAAAGACAACAGCTAGACGATCTTAAAACGCGTCGTATGCACTGGCTGCTAGGACATAGGTTCAAACTAAGCCTAGAAAACAAAGTCATATTTTACAAATCGATATTTAAGCCTGTTTGGACTTACGGGATCCAACTTTGGGGGACAGCAGCCAAATCCAACATTAAAATACTGCAGAGATACTAAATCTTAACAATCAGAAAAATCACAGGGGCTCCTTAGTACGTGAGAAACAACAACATTCACTTATCCATCCCAGTAGTCTCTGAAGACATCAAATTGTACACAACCACTTAGCAAGAGACTTACTCAATCAGTCAACATTAAAAATCCAGTAATCCGAAAAATTCGATAGTCCGAATTGGGCTTGTAATCATTACTTCGGATTATCGAGTTTCGACTGTAGCTTCACAATTGAAAATTCTAACAAATGGAAATCGTCACAAAAAATACTTTGTATATAAAGACAATCACCACACACATGACAACTATCACCGAAAAAGAAAAAAAGCGCAACTACAAATATATGAAATCATCTAGCAGCTCAACAACTACAATCACATCAGAACAAAATATGCTGGCAATCAAAACAAAAGTCAAACGAATAATAAGAGCGACTCCACGTGCACGTCTGTTCAAATTCAATTTAGAACAGTATACCAAATAATTAGAACAGTATACCAAGTATAATCTGCCGATAGAGGGCTGGGTACTGATTTCTCTTCCCACGTATAAAAATTTTCAGCTCCACACACACAAACGCAATTACAAAAACAACAAGTACAGGCATACCACACAGCACCTCTCTGTATTCTCTGGTTTTACTTTGCATGACAATTGATTTTAAGATATTTTAGCCAATAAAATGAGGAAAAAAACATTACAGGTTAAAGAAAACATAAAATTAATAAAAGATTATAGTAATTGAGTGCCTCAAAAGGAACTAATTAAAATATACCAAATCCCATGGTGGTACTGTTAAATGCAACGATCGCATAAATGCAAAAATTTATCAGCATTTTCGAGTTAACACTTATGCGATATGTACTGTATGTACTAGAGGGCTGCATGATTACATTCTTTGATAGTCATGAATACATTCATTGATACTTTTTATTATGAAAAGAAGTCGACTTAGTGTATTTTTTTCCTGCTATGTTAATTGAGAAATCCAAATGAGCAATGAGTGCTATATTAAGAGTAAGTAGCCTTTTTCTTTACAATAGAAAATGAGGATGGAGACAGAATACAGTATCAATTAGTGTATTTAGTAAGCCCTCCAGTATGTAAATATATATGTATGTATGCGTAACACTTTTTGTGCAATTTGCTAATTATGTGTATGTAATACATACTTACCGAAGTAAAGGCTAGCATATTAAATGAATAGTTTTTGTTCACAGTTCTAATTCGCATGGGTGTATCGAACCTCAACATCATTAGCAACAATAATTTGCGGTTTTCCTTATTCCAAGATATCCAATTTGATTTATAAAGTTCCAATAAAAGTCCTTGGCTCAGTCTTGAAATTTCGTCAGAAAAGTAGCATGGCATATAAATTTGTATCAACATACAAATCTGATATATAAATATTCCAACAAAATTGAATAGATCATCGGAGAGCTAAAAAAAAAATTTCTCCATCAAAAAAATTCTAATCATTATATCCTGTATTAAAAAATGATAAACGATATTTTAAAGTAGTGGAAATGTGTGTAACAGGCAAATAAAGGCGTAGCAGACCCCACAAAGTATATATATTCTTGATTAGCAGGGAATAGAGAGACGATATGGCCAGGTCCACTTGTTTGTCCGTCTATCCGTATGAACAAACGGATCTCGGAAACGGTTAGACCTCTAACCACCAAATTTTTCACGAAGACTTTCCCAATCCATAGGCATAACACTTTTATTTTATTTTTCGATATCCAACCTATAACATATAGCTACCATAGGAACGATCGGGTGCACCCGACTATAGCCCTGCCTTTCTAGTTTTATACATTACATATATAATCACTAGCAAAATGGCCAAAACAGAGTGCGAAAAAAAATTTGTACTGAACTGAGAAAGAAAAAAAAATTGTACTGAACTGAGAGAGAAATTTCGTCAACTCAACGAATTCGTAAGTAGTGTCCAAACATAGCTTGCGTGAGCGATTTCAGAGTTGTCAACCTGCAGTCTGCGCAGATTAGATTAGATTAGATTCCACAATCAGATGCTTACTACAAAACAATGTGGATGAGGAAAAAATCGTTGAGTTCGTCATCCAGAAGAAATTCTGGAAGAATTTTAGTTTGTGTTATTGAATACAACTGCAACATTTCAGTATATTTTTAATGCGCTGCGTTAGGTAAAACAGCTAATTATAATTTCTTTTTGCGTTGCGAATCTTCGTTGATTGTGACAATAATATCTATAACAAAATAAATAAACAAAAATTCGCAAATCAAATGAATTCGTTACATTTGCTTTAGCAGCGAAAATGCTGCAATTTAGCATATGTTTAGGCTATAACTTATAAATATGTTTAGTTTTTTAAGTTAACAACAATAAAAATGACTATAATGTAGTATTATACATCAGAGACTGTAAATCTAATAAGAGGTCGTACGTCATACTATTGACATATTTTGTAGGCGGGGACTACTCTAGCGCTCGACGAAGAGCTTCGGTTCTCGTTTCTTTTGTTCTGCTACTGTGATTTGAATTTTTTGTTTGATATGATTGGCCTAGCTGAATGCGTACATTTGTTGTTGAATTTTTGATTTGTAAACATCTTTATGCTCAGGGTGTAAAACTCTTAGTTCACTAACGCAGAGAAACACAGATGCATTTTTTACGCTGTTTATGTGTTGGTGCGAAAATGTGTCAGACGAGGTTGCTAGATCGTCCAAGAAAACTAGAGTTGCCTAATCAGGCCGACAGGGTTGCATGAAAGGGCAGACCAGATGACTTCATTGTGTAATAATTACAAGGTGATGCCAATTTTTGACACTAATCTGACCACTCTCATGAGAAGGCCGCCATTTTCCGGGAGTGACATAATCGACAATTAGTATATTTTTGAAGGTGAAATTAGTGTTGAACACAAAGAAAGAAAATGTAGTGCAAATAGCAAAACTAGTGCTATGAACTGGATTGATATAAATGTTAACATAAAAGTTGCACATATTTCGTCAATTCAATGACTCGGAAATTCTTTTAAAAACAAAATATTCACAAAAACTTGTACATGCCGTAATTTTTTCAATCAATTAACTTATTTGTTTATATACAAAAATAACTTCAATTTCCGAACATATGATAGTGCTGTTCGGCGTACAAATTTAGAAAATACCAAATCGGTGTTAGGTTATATGAGAGTGTATTGGTCGGCCCGACAAGGTTTCATGAAAGGGACTAGATAACTTCATTATAATAACATTATAATGAAATGAAAATTTAGATACTTTAAATTGACAAAAAATATACAGAGATCATAACTACTTGCAACTTACAAAATTCTTCAAGTACTATAGGTCCATACATCTCCCGTGTGATCTGACTCACATTGGTTTTTTTTTTTTGCCGTTAGCTGACATGTCGCCATTTTTTCTTTGCAAGAGTGTTGTTGTTGTTGAATCATTGATTACAGTTTCTTGTTGCATAGAATTGATTCGCTTTCTACTTTTCATATGTGCATGTTATGAAAAGTCGTCCATCGTCGGAGCCGCCCGAAGTACACGTGTTTGTGTGTGCGTTTTAATCATTTTAGAATTTTCAATTGTCAAGCTAGATCATATTTCTTGTTTTTTAGGATATATTCTGCTCCCAATTGTAAGGGTCATTTCATTCTGCATTTTATGTGTGCCTGGTATGAAAAGACCGTGAATTTGTGTACCCATTCGACCAGCAACACCCATATGCATATACAACTTAACATTGTTGCATAAACAACATTGTTACATAAGCACCTTCACACGCAGGAATTATGCTGGCACTCGTGATGTGAGCAACTCAACGGTCGGCGTCATTGAAGGTCGGACATCCTTCACATGTTGCATTGCGCGAATGTGTTGGTTCTCATGATGTGGGCTACACAACGGTTGGTGCCATTGAAAGCCAATACTCTTCACATGCTGCATTGCAACGCTCTATACAGTGTCAGCGGTCTGCCGCCGGTCAGCGTAGGATAAGGAGGTTTCGTTAAGAATGTTTTGTTAGAGCTAAGTTTAGTTTACATTCGGGATTGAAACACACTGTCTGCACCGAGCAGTTGTGAAATAATGTTTTTTTTTTTATTTTTTTTATTATTCATTAGGGGTTAATCAGCATATCATATTGTGCTATGAGACACCTGGTGTAGTTGTAAATCGCCAGTTTTTTAGCGTGTTTACGAAAAAGGCTTTCTAGGTTAAACATAATTAATACTGAATAACAAATAACAATAACATGGGCCGAAGCCAGACTCTCGAATAGATGTCCAAAGTGACGTCGTTTGAATCTCCTTATAAGGACTGAGTCGGCGAGGGGTCTGGCCAGCCGGTTCTTATGGTTTAACAAACGGTCATTGTATCTGCTGGAGAAAAAGCAGTCAACGGTAGCTAGATTAAGGTCTCGATGCAGGATAGAGCCACGAACAAACAAGTCACAGCCAGTGATTAGGCGCAAGGCTTTATTCTGCATGGTCTGCAGCCGTTTGCGGTTCGTTGCTGCTGCGATAGCCCAGATTTGGATAATGTACCGCCAAGTAGGCGCAACCGTTTTTTTTGTTTTGTTTTGTTTTTTGTTTTTTTAATTTCCCCTTTTTTTGTATTTTCTATCTAATTCTAGACAATCTAATTCTTTTAAAAAAAGAAAAAGGAAAAAACAAATATTTGTTGTAATATATATACAATGGCGTTGTTTCGTGTTTGTAATCGATATATTCTGATCGGTATTACAAGGCGTTAGGTGTTATCTACTGGTCTTATTCGTTGAAGCCGCCTGGTTTTCGTCAGTTTCTCTATTGGTAGGTTGTTCATGTTTTTGTTTGAGTGGGCTGCCAGCTTTATATGGTGATTTCTGCAAATTGTTTTTATTTCGTCGATAACCATTGGTATGCCAACGCTTTCGTGAATGTCGTCGCTACGGATGTACCAGTATGCATTCATTATTGTTTTTAGAATTTTTAATTGTTGCCTTTGAATGATTTCAATGATTGTCGCATTGGCAGTGCCCCATAGTTGGATGCCAGATTGGTTTTATTATAGATTTGTAAATTAGTAATTTGTTGTCAGCAGATAGCGTTGAGTTCTTTGATAGTAGCCAATATAGTTGTCGAAATTTATTTTTTATTTGGTCTCGTTTTTTTTCTATGTGGTTCTTCCATGTGAGTTTGCTGGCGATGTACATTCCTCAGTATTTAGCTGCGTTAACATTTAGAATGTTTGTTTGATTGAGTTGCAGGGTTTGTAGTTGGTATTTTGTTCTGGTTGTATAGATGACTTGGACCGTTTTTTGTTCGTTAAAACTGATTTGTCTTAGCGTCGATTGGCTGTCTTTATATTTAACATAGAAGTGCCGTCCTGTTATGTAGCTTTTTAGGATATTAAATAGTGGTTGCGGTAGTTGATGGTACAGCTTGTGCAATAGTCCTGCGTGCCAGACTTTGTCAAAAGCTTTTTCGATGTCAAGGAAGATTCCTACGCAATATTTTTTGTCGTCGAGATCGGTTAGGATTTTTTGGGTCACTCTGTGAAATTGTTCGATCCTAGAGTGTTTTTGTCTGAATCCGAATTGGTGGTCTGGAATAGTGTGCTGATCGACAAATAATGGTTGTATTCTCGTGTATAGCAGCTTTTATTTTTAGATTTTACTTAATATAGGTTACAGACTGATAGGTCTGTAGGATGTCGTTTTAGATAAGTCTTTTCCTGGTTTTGGTATCGCTATTATTTCTGCGATTTTCCATAAAATTGGGAAATGTTGCGTTAGTAGGCAGTTCTTTGATGATTATGCCAGTTAGTTGGTCATATCCTGGTGATTTATTTTTTTTAAGTTTGTATTGGATGGTTTGCCGTATTTCCGCGGGTGTTATATTTTTATACAAGATGTGTTCCAAAGTAAACAGGACTTTTTGAATCTAGCGCCCTCTAGTGGCGCCATCTATATGTCAACTGGTGCGTTAGAATCTGCTATCGTTTATCGACTTCCAGTAAAAATTTCATGACATTTCATCTATTGGAAGTGAGGTTATTGCGTTTTAAGTGTCAGTATGTTTTTGTCATCGGTGCGAGAAGATGGAAGTTGGCGTTTGTTGCACGATAATGCGCCGTCTCATCGATCGACGCTTGTGTCCGACTATTTGACCAAAAATCACATTTTAACCATCAACCACTCCCCGTATTCACCTGATATGGCACCGTGCGACTTCTACCTTTTCGGAAAAATGCATTTGCCGATGAAAGGAAAGCGTTATGCAGACGTAGAGGCCATTCAAAAGGCTTGCACCGATGACAAAAACATACTGACACTTAAAACGCAATAACCTCACTTCCAATAGATGAAATGTCATGAAATTTTTACTGGAAGTCGATAAACGATAGCAGATTCTAACGCACCAGTTGACATATAGATGGCGCCACTAAAGGGCGCTAGATTCAAAAAGTCCTGTTTACTTTGGAACTCACCTTGTATAGATA
>JBAMBQ010002101.1:0-54230 GCA_037044495.1 Stegana nigrithorax
GCACATCCGAACCAGAGATCTGCATTGAGTGGAAAAAACGAGCTTGTGAGCTACTTACGAAAATTTGAGTGTAAGTGTGACGTGTAGAAACTCAGAGTGAATAAGTGTAAGTGTGTTTTCACGAAGCTAATATGAAGAGTGCTTCGGCTTGCAAACACTTACGAATGTAAGTAGCATATATTCACAAGTATGAATCATACGAGTAGAAAAGTATTCCAACTATTCGCTTCGCTCAACACTTAAAAATAATCGCAATGATCCGTGAATATGCCTAAGCCATTCATAGAGTCGCAAGCCACTTGCTCTGACGCATGCAAAATAATGTATAAATGAAACTACTATACATCGTTAGTTTATTTTTATTACAGAATTTTAAAATATTTAATCATAATAAGTAATTTCATAACTTTCTTTCAATATAATGTAACAAGTAAATTAAGTAAGGCAAAAAATTAAATAAATTAAGAAAAGTAACAATGGAGTTAATTTTCAGTTAACATTAGTTTTTGATTTAGTTTCTTTTTAGTATAAAATCTAGAAATATAATATAATATAATACAGTTTTTGGAGCAAGCCGATTCCTTTTTTCACTTATCAAATTTCCGGCTGATTGTTGGAGTAGGTTTGAGAATAGGGGCTAACAGATTGGGGTTGGGAAGGAAACTGTGTGTTGATGGACTTAGAGGTGAAGCAGTTGGAAGCGCCATGACATTGTGAATATTTTTTGTTATATTTTCTACACAAAACTGTATAATTGCATTTTGTTCAGAATCGTTTATATGTTTTGTTGGCGGGTATAAAAACAAAGCCACTTTGTGGTGAATGCTTAGATTAGTCATCCATATACTTTCAATATAATCCAATATTTTACGTTTGAAATTGACTATTGCATGGACGTCGGAATGAACTGCTTCACAAACTGCTTTCAATCTATAAATGGAAGGAAGTGCAAAACAAATCGTAAAATAACTGCAAAGGGTTGACAATATTAATATTTATATCATATAAGCGATTTTGTTGACCACTATTTGTTAATACTTCTAAAATAGACAGCCAATTATCTGCAATAGATTTAAGCATTACATAAAAGGAGTTCCAGCGTGTTGGACAGTGAGTTTTAGTGATGTTTGTAAAACATGCTGCTGATTAGATTTCTTAAAATATTTAACTAGCTGCTTGCAAGCATAAATTAAGGATTTTAAATCATCTGTAGACTCAAATGCCGAATTTACAACAATAGAAAATATATGATTGGAACAGTTAATTCTAGTGTAGTGTTGCAATGCGTTCTTTATATTGCTTCCTCTGTCTGTAACAAATGTAATTGATCTCAGGTTATGAATACCAACCTAAGAAAATAGGCAGAGTAGTTTTCGTGAATGTTTACTCCAGTTGATCTCTCAAAGTCCATTGACTTGGCACCTAAAACTATTGAAGTTAAGTTGTCCCCGTTAAAAAAGTGAAGCGTAGCGCACACGAAATTTCTATTCAAGTTATTATCCGTCCATAGATCTGTTGTTACTGAAACAGGGCCTTCTTCAACTGCTTTATTTAGTAAAAGTTGCATTTCGCTTTTCCTTTGAATAGCCATTTTACCAATTCTTTGCGAAATAGTTGTTGCGTCGAGAATCAAATCGCGTACATCTATATTTTTGCCATACGTTGCTCCAATATCAATAAAAAACTGAGCTAATTTAGCGAACCCAGTTCCTTGCACTGCCAAAAAAGGGGCGGCAATCTTCTACAACCCATTGTGAACACGCGTCAATTGCGCCTTCTTTATCTTAATCGTTGACTTTTTGAATAGCTACTTCGTCAGAAGTTTTCAGTACGCACTTGTGATGTCCCAGGTTCGAAATTTGTTTGCCATTGAATTTCAATAAGTTTCTGCATTTTCGGCAATAAACAAACCCATCCAGTATGGTTCCGTCGTCCTTTTTTATATCCGAAAACACAATCCAAACGGCGCTCTTACCACGTACAGTTGGTAAACACTTCGAACAGTTGGTAAACACTTTCATTTATCTTTTTAGTATATCCTCCTTGTTGGTCATGGTACTTAAATAAATATAAAGTTCATTTTAAACTTTCTTTCTTGACTTCACTTTTACCAATGAGCTGACCAAATTTTGAATTCGCGTCCATGACCGCATGCGACCAAAACTACAAAACCAAAAAAAAAACCCATAATTAGCAGCAAGTGCCTTGATTCTGCATTCATAGGCCTATGTCCGTCCGGCCTTCTGTGCTGTGCGTTCGTTGTGCAAGTGCATCGTTCTACATTTCCAATGAAAAAGAAAAAACAAAATTGTGTGTGTGACCTTCTTGTGCGCAGACAAAAAATTAGAAAAACCCAAAAAAGATCAGTTAATGATATGTCAACTCATTCGTCAGTCAAGTCTTTTGCAATGCGCGAAGAAAGTGATGAACATATGCTTGCTTTGCATTTCAACCCTCATGCCATACGCCTACACACAGACAAACGGCCACACATACGATTGCACAAAAAAACGGCAGTTAAGTCGTAAAAAAAAAACACACGATTGCACCCTATGCGCATTTTTCGACATAGAGGGAGCCTTTGACAATGCATCCCACGATGCAGTGGGTGATGCATTTGTACGTAATGGCATTAATCGCTCCTTAGTTAAGTGGATTAACTCAGTTCTAAGGTCACGCGCCGCCGAGGTTACGATGGGAGACATCACTCTAACAATGACAACTACGCGCGGTTGTCCCCAAGGGGGGTTTTATCACCGCTATTGTGGAGTCTCTTTGTAGTCAGTCTTCTCATCGAGCTTACGGCAAAGGGTATCTCCAGCCAAGGCTACGCGGATGACATAGTCATCATAGCCTCTGGCCCCTTCGAGGAAACTCTCTGTGATATTATAACTCGGGGGATGAATATCACGAAGAGATGGTGTTATACAGTAAGACTCAACATCAAACCTGCAAAAACATCCTTCACACCATTCACCAAGAAGAGACTGCTGGGTCACCTAACAGAAATTCATCTAGGAAGCCCCGCCATCCCCTTCTCCAGTACCTCAGTGTAATCTTTGACCAGAAACTAAACTGGTGAAAACACATAGACGAACCAATTCGCAAATGTACAAATGCGATCATGTTCTGTAGGAATTTTGCGGGGCGTAGCTGGGGATGTAGTCCCCGGATACTGCGCTGGCTCTACAACATGGTTGCCAAGCTAAGACTCACCTATGGTGCGAAAGAGCTAATCTGGTTTCTGTCCAGAATAGACTGAATTCTCTCCAGTGCTTGGCATGCGTAGGTATCACAAGTGCTATGAGAACATGCCCATCTGCTGCAATAGAGAATATCCTAGATCTAACTCCACTTCATTTCGTCATCTCGTCTCTGCACGGGAGATTCGCTAAATCAAGCCGACCGAAAAAGGATTAGCGAAGATCTTCCCCTATTTTCGCTCCACAGAGATGCAACTACCACCACCGTCCACATCTCAAGGAATTTTGACATTGATCTTAATAATAAAAGAAGTTGGGTCCCAGAACGCTAAGCATACAATATCAAATCGTATGCAATAAAGTGGTACACTGATGGCTCCATGATCGAGGAAGGTACCGGCTTGGCTGTCTTCGGTCCTCGCATAAGGTACTACGAGTCCCTCGGCAAGAACACCAGTATCTTCCAAGCAGAGATATGCGCCATAAATTGGTGTGCACAATTCAACATCGAGAGGGGCTATAAAAACAAAGACAAAGCCATTCTTTCCGATAGTCATAGAAACTAAAAATGCCTTTGAGACATTAGCCTCCTGTAAAGAGTTTCATCACTCTGGGTATCAGGCCATACCAACATCCAGGGAAACGAAGAAGCTGACAAACTACCTAGGAGAGGAGAAGCCAATGCAATGATAGGACCAGAACACTGTTTAGGCATTGGCGCTCACACAGACAGAGAATATCTCCGAAACCTTGAAACAAGCAAAAATTTCAGTTTGGTGGTTATAGCCACAAAAGATTTAATACTATAATACATTTAAATAGGAACAAACTGAGAATACTCACAGGCTTCCTCTCTGATCACTGCAGACTACGGAAGCACATGTTCCACCTCGGTGCCGCTGCTGCGACACATTGACTGAAACGCCATTACATATCCTATCAGAATGTGATGCGCTGTCAAGGCGAAGAAAACGTCTTTTGGGACACCAAGAGACGGTCGGGCTTCTCCCGGCACTTAACCCCCTAAGTATCCTTGCCTTTCTGCAAGATATATGACTTATCGAGGTTCTCTAGTTACTAGAGTCAACGTAAAGTACAATAAATCTAGTTAGGTCGCAGTACATGAATTCCAATCCTGCAAATAATAATAATGATAGAAGATAGGATGAGTCTAACAGCTTATAACCTCTTTAATTGCATTTTGTGCTGGCAGTGTGTTGAGGACAGATCGAATCATATGGAAGATACGCAGACACAATAATTGTATCTAATCGTTCTCCTCTAATAACATAAGATATTTTTATATATTCATCCACTGAAATCACAAGAAGCCGTTATTTTATTTTTCGTATTTTCTCGATTCCGGGAATTTTCCTTAGATTAATGTTTGTGTGAGAACGATGAGCAGACTGCAGTTGCAAATTACAAAGTTAGGAGATAGATGGAAAACAAAAGAGAAACATGACATAATAAAACGCTTACTAGGTGTAAATCAAAAGCAATTATGCCAAGAAATGGGCCTCAGCAATTCAAAAATTTCTTGATCATATTGGTACCAAGCAATATAAAATAAATGTTTTTTTTTTTTTTTAACATAATTTTTTTATGTTAAAATATGGAATATGCTGACGCTGCGCCTCGTGCACAGTATCGTTTGCCTTTGCTGCGAACTCCAGCGATGGCTGCAGCCATCATGGAATATGCTGACACTACGCCTCGTGCACGGCATCGTTTGCCTATTCATCGAACTCTAGCGTTTGGCTTTTACCAGTTGTTTCAACATTTGGTTTAGCTCAACTACCCAGTGACCAATTGCTTAAACAGTGGAACTTGGTGTTAACTGCCCCCCAATGCTCGCCTGAGTTTTCCTGGCTCTGCTTTCCTTTAGCGGCATCTTATGAGCATTCATCGGTTTGGACCATGTCTACGCGGTTGCAAAAGCGCTGAAGAAAGGGCATGTTCAGGATCGGTAATATTGATCGTCGATGAGGTAACTACTCCTGGCACCTTTTCTGGCAAACCGTTGCGGTTCAGAAACTCGGAGCCGTTGGTATAGGCCGCATGCTGATGGTCATCGTTGATGATCAATATGCCGTCATCTACTTCATTAATAGCCAGCGGGTGACTAGACCGAGACTGACAGAGGGCCGTACCCCCCGAATTTATTCGCATAGTTAATTATTATTATTTCTGCGCCACCGCTGTACTTGCAGCTAGGCATTAATTTAAACTATGCCCTAGGTTTCATAGGCGTATTTTATAGTTGTGCCGATAAGAGGCGGAGGATGCGGTAATAAGAAGCTCCTCTAAGTGAATTGACTTATTAGGCAAGACGGCGGCCTTTTTATATGCTAATTTAAACTTTTAGTCCCGTTAGGACGCTTTACTTAACTTTCTGATCAGGTGGCCGTCTTGCCGCTGATCCGATAATGTTGCCAGATTACTAGTTATTAGTTATTTAAATGCTAGTTTGTTACATTTAGTTTTAATTTTCTATCATTACAATAACATGACGTTCTGAATTTCAGTGGTTAGAATTCTGTTTTTAACCAAAAGTTACAAATGCGCAGTGTCCACTTGTCCCTTTTCGGCGTTAATCAAAATTTTGTTTATTGTATCGATTAATTCACTCAGTTGTTCCCTGGTACGAACCTTGTCGATATGGCTTAGATTAACTGGTAGAATGTAAATAGTCCTCAGTCAACTTAAAGTGAAATGAAAATTTATTATTGAGGTTACTTGCAGCCCACAAGGTTGTCTTAAATTGTCCTTGTGGACCACAGAAAACATCTGATTCTAATTCTGCCGCAATCTTTTCTTCTGAGTTCAAGGGGGTAAGCTTGTAAGTAAATAAATTAAAATAAGGAATATTATTAAAAAATTAAACAAAAAATTGTTTTCGACAGCAACTAAGCTGACAGCGGTTCTGTTGTTACTTGCAGTCAACTCTGTAATAGTGACAACTCTGCTAAACAATAGATGTTCGCAGCACTGTCAGTTAACAGATTCCTCATAGAAATTATCTAGGAAATGTTTTCATATTCTTGGAATCAGAATAACAGACGATGACATGCTGTTAAGTCTGACTGTTATATTTCCGGGGCTACAGTCTCATTAAAATTGAATAATCATATACGCGATGTACATTTTATGATTATGAATTTGTCTGGTGATGTTTATATTATAGTCAATTTGGATTGGAGAATGGTCTTCTATTTGACTATACTAAAACCTTTTCTCTTACCACCTCGAACGCTCTGTTTTGCCTAGGTGGGTTATTTCTTTCAAGCTGCAGCTTCTATGCCTTTTCAATTTTACTTTTAATGTTGTTTCTGAGTTCCTCATCTGATACGTGAAACATCTCTGTTGGCTTTTTGCCCGTAACGGAGTGGATTGTACGGTTTCATTCAACTATAGCTATCAAAATGAGGTCCGCGGTATCGGTGAACTTCTTTTCGATTTGCAGCAAAGTGCTGTGAAAACGCTCGACCTGGCCGTTGGATATACTATGGAGGAGCGAAGCATTTACCACGTCCACGTTTTTTTTTTTTTGTTTATTTCCCCATGGTTTGTATTTTCTAAATATCTAAATATAGACACTTTATTCATTTTTTGTTTTTGGGTGATAATTTTTTAACAAAAAAAAGGAAAAAAAAATTTGTTTTCATATATAAATTATTGAGTTCCGTTGGGTGACGTTGTCTTCGGCTACGATGCTGCTGTCCGCTGGGGTTATCGATAGCTGTTTACTATGAGTCGCTGGCAGGCTGGCACTACTATTTCCAATACTTTAGTTATGATTACTCTCCCTCTTGAAAAAAGGTCGTCCCCGGCCTTGCCAAGTTCGCCAAGTTCTCTCCGGAGTTTATCCAGTTCCATCTTCTTCTGATGGCGTCTTATCAACATTACCGCACCCCATAGAGCGGCAGCTATCGACAGACCTGATGCCGTGATTATCAGCGGTCCTCGGTGGCTGCGGTTATCCAACTTCTTAATGTAGTTACGGTTGGATTCTCTCAATCACTGCAAGAATGGTAAGCTTAAGTAATGCTCAGTAATGTAGAGTAGTGGCGAGGTTGCGACCCCTGGCACTCTTATTTGTACGTTATTTCGATTTACAAACTTTGAATTGTTTACGAATGCCGTACGCTCGAACTTGACGAGGAGGTGCCTTTTATCGTTGCGTGAGCTTCGTCATCTATTGTGACTCTGGCCATGTTGTCATTGATAAGAAGTACACCATCGTCTATTTCTTCAACGGCGGTCAGGTAGGATCGTCACCTTCTTACAACTGTACTTAATTCTAGGATACTTAATCATAAAGTGAATAATATTGTTTTCTAAAACTACCCTAACGCTAGCTATTTCCATGAGCTAGCTTCCGCTTACACCTGTGATTTGAGTTTTCAAAATCATATTTAAGTCGGTGGAGTCTAGAATAGTAGGGTTAATTACGTTAATTTTCGCTAAGGTGATCGAAAAGATGACATTCTGAATATCTGAGCTTAATATGCGATTTCTGAACAACATCGTTTCATAAAGGTGAGCTGTATATATCTGTTCCCTCTTTGTGTTGTTGATCAATTTATTTATTGTGTCTGTAATCTTGTTCATCTGCTCCCTAGTTCGCGTGTTTATATCGACTTGCCTGTTATTTGCTTGTCCGCTTGAGGTCATCATGGTCTGGCGAGCCGGCTTTAACTTTAAGAGCAGTGCCTAAAAAGTCCAAACTCCTGACCAACCTATAATTTACGTTAAGGGCCGACAGCATTGTTTCTAGGTGCTTTCCATCAGTCTCTAAAAGTTTCTTCATATGAGACTGTGGGAATAGGTGGGACAGTTCTTTGGTCTCGTCAATCGCCTCCTGGTATAACGTCAGGTTAGTCATAGGGCATAGGTATTCATAGTCCTTTCAGACGAGTGGTAGTGGATGGCTATACATAGGTATGTAAATCGAGTGGGTGTAATCAGTCAACCGCGCCACCGCGATCGCAAGTAGTGGGAATAACCTCAAGGCTAACCTGTTACAGCATAAAGGGTTTTCCTTAAAATATTTTATGAATCTAAATCAGGTTGTCCTGTGTCGCTAATTTTTCTCTCAATTTTTAGACACCTGGCGATTTCCAACAGTGTGCCATGGAAACGCTCAACCTGATCGTTGGACGTATTTGTCGATGCAAGTTAGGAACAGTTTTTTGTCTGTAGAAAATATGTCAATATGCAGCAACTCGCACATGACGAAATCGGCGTTACACCGAGCTCTTGCTTTTTTGGGTGGCGGTTGAACTTGCCCGTATTACAGGTTTTGCAATTCGCGACCACCTCGTTAGCCAATTTTGTCAGCTTTTTACCAACTCGTGCTGGATATAAGCCAGCACTGGTAAGGTGCAATGAATCGCGATGAACACATTCGGCTTGACGGTGCGTTTGACTTCATCAACCAAGGCAATTTTATCAACGAAGTGAACAGTGGGCCGGGTTTTCCCGCTGAATAAAATGAGGTTTAGCTTCAAGGAGAATGTTGTTTCTTCTATTACTATTTGATTCCTGAAGCAATTGAATGGTTTTTCGGTGGTTTCGACTGTGTAGGTCAGTGATTCTTCGCTATAAATCGTGACTACATCGGATTCAGGTTCATTATGTAGTGCATTCAACTGATGTCGGGAAAGAGCATCTGTAACGTGATCCCTACCTGGCTTGTAATGTATCTTTGCGTTATGTTCGTCAATAAAATCCTTCCACCTTTTAATTTTTGCATTCAGGTTCCTATCGGATACCGTAAATGTCAAAGGCTGATGATCAGTGTAAATGTTAATGTCCTTGGTACCGTATAGGTACTGCTGGAGCGCCCAGACAATGGCCAGCAACTCTCTTTCGTTCGTTGCGTAATGTGTCTCGCTTTTTTTTAAGGTCCTCGAGATCATTGTAATAGGCCTACCACCCTGAGAGAGGACTTCACCAATCCCACTTGCGGAGTTGTCCGTTGCAAGGTCAAACGATTTGTTAAAATCTGGGTACATTAGTGTGAGGTCTTTTGACGCCAAAATGTTTCCTAGCCTCTCAAATGCCTCGTGTTTTCTAATGGAACCGTTTTCGCCCTTCAGAATGTTCGTGAGCTGCCTTGCTATGGAGGCGAAATCCTTCACAAAACATCTGTAGTAGCTGGTCAGACCGAGGATTGACCTAATCTCGAACAGATTTCTCGGCTCAACGTACTCCTGTATGGCTTTGACCTTTTCGGGATCTGTTTTAGCCCCGCCCCTGGTTACTAATAACCCGAGGTGTTGTTTCCTAGCTACTTTCATGGTGGCTTCGCACAGGCTTTTTAAGACCCAGTCTATATGCCTAACATGGTCTGTTTCATTTTCGGAAAAAATTATTACATCGCCCACGTAGACGTAGCACGACTTGCCGATCTGCTCCCGAAGGACATCGTCTATTGGAAATTGCTACCTGCATTCTTTAAAACGAATGGGAGTCGGCAGAATTCATATTTGCTGCTGAATGCTGTTTTTTAACGGTCTTGTTTGGCAAGAACTATCTGGTGGTAACCTGATTTAAGGTCTAGTATAGTGAAATACCTAGCCTTGCCTAAATTAGCCAGAATCATTTGGATGCATGGTATCCGGTATTTATCGTCTATGGTTTGCTCAATCAATTTCCTAAAGTCTATTACCAAGCGCTTGTTTTTATTACCCTTTTCATCGCAGCCCTTTTTATCTACAATCCACGTTGGGCTGTTATATGGGGATCTTGACGGTCTAATAACCTTATTGCGTAATAGTTCTTTGATCTCGCTGTTTACAAACTCGGCCTACCCCATTGGGTGAGGATATAGTTTAGAATAAACGGGATTATTGTCTACCGTGCGGATCGTGGCCACTATTGCGGTGTTGAATAGTAACGCTTCATCAGGGCTTGTAAGAGCCTTTATTCTTTCCAATATCATCTCTTTGAAGTCCGTTTTCGCTGCTTCTGGTACTACAATATCATCGACATGAGTGAAGTTGACATTGTTACAATTGTGGTACTGTAATAGCTCAGACTTCGTACCGTAATTGATTTTGTTAGCTTCAAGGTTTAGGGTTGCGCCTACTTGCGTTAGCAAATCGAAACCTACAATCCCATCGAACAATGTCAAAGAGTCGAACAAAAAAAATGGATAGGTATGCCCGAACAAACACTAGCTATGAATTCTATTTGAACCATATATATAATTCAAAGCAAAATGGGTCTCGACCGGAACCACGCCTTTAAGCTCCTTCACGGGCTTTATGTATGTGTCGATTAAGAAACTCAGTGTTCTCCCAACCAACTGCCGTTCGACGAACGGAAGCCGGGAATGACCCCTAAAAAGTTACACTGGTTGTCCTCATACCCTGACGCTTCGTCTTCAATTTGGTTGACGGCTGCATTAGCAGTGTTATCATAACTTATGTCCGTGTTTTTCTGTGTGATATTATTAATTCTTTACCGTCTCTGATCTGACACACGCTCTGAGGTATTACCTCACGGAAGTTTTTTCTTGGACTGCAGTGTTCGCTGCGTCATCATTATTATCTCCCTGTCTACCTGCCTGTGGCCTATACCCGCCCTCCTTCTGTGGCCTACTCTCCATGTTTTTCGCATAATTTGCTGCAAACATATACCTATCATCACGCCATCCGCTGTCCACGATGGTCCCACGTGGGCGACAGAGTCATTGGCACTTTTGAGCTGCGTCAGCGATTTTCTGAGTGCAAATGCACAGAGCCGAATTGTTTAAGCCGCGATCTTCTGTGTTAACTTATATACGATAGTGTTCTTCGTGTTTGTAAGTGTAATCAACATATTCTAATCGGTATTATAAGGCGCTACGTGTTATCTACTGGTCTTTTTCGTTGACGCCGCCTGGTTTTCATCAGTTCCTCTATTGGTAGGTTGTTGATGTCTTTGTTTGAGTGGGCTGTCAATTTTATATGGTGGTTTCTGCTTATTGTTTTTATTTCGTGTATAATCATTAGTATGCCAACGCTGTCGTGAATGTCGTCGTTACGGATGTACCAGTCTGCATTCATTATTGTTCTCAGAATTTTGGATTGTTGTCTTTGAATGATTTCAATATTTGTCGCTTTCGCAGTACCCCATAGTTGGATGCCATAGGTCCAGATTAGTTTTATTACGGATTTGTAAATTAGTAATTGGTTGTCTATAGATAGCGTTGAGTTCTTTGATAGTAGCCAAAATAGTTGTCGAAATTTATTTTTTGTTTTCGTCTCGTTTTTTTCTATGTGGCACTTCCATGTGAGTTTGCTGTCGTTGTCCATTCCTAAGTATTTAGCTGCGTTTACGTTTGGAATGTTTGTTTGATTGAGTTGCAGGGCTTGTCGTTGGCATTTTGACCTGATGGTATAGACGACTTAGACCATTTTATGTTCGAAAATTTTTATCTTCCATTTTTCGAACCAATTTGTCATTTCATTTATTATTCGTTTCATTTTTGATATGGCTGCTGTCAGGTTTATATTAGAATAGATGATTTGTCCTTGAGGATTGGTATGTCAGCAGTATATACATTGTAGAGCAGTGGTCCTTAAACTGTTCCCTGCGGGATTCTGGCTTTGATTTGTCTTAGTGTCGATTGGCTGTCTTTATATTTTATATAGAAGTCCTTTAATATAGCTTTTTAGGATATTAAATAGAGGTTGTGGAAGTTTATGTCACGGAAGATTCCTTTGTCGTCGAGATCGGTTAAGATTTTTTGAGTCACTCTGTATTCTCGTGTATAGCAACTTTTCGAAGATTTTACTTAATATAGGTTACAGACTGATAGGTCTGTAAGATTTCGGTTTAGATAAGTCTTTTCCTGGTTTTGGTATCGCTATTATTTCTGCGATTTTCCATAAAATTCGGAAATGTTGCGTTAGTAGGATGTAGTTAAAGAGATTTATTGCTTCGTCCGGCAGTTCTTCGATGATTGTGCCAGTAAGTTAGTCATATCCTGGTGATTTATTTTGTTTAATTTTGTTTTGAATGGTTTGCCGTATTTCCGCGGATGCTATATTGTTTATAGTGTAGTTTGTTATTTGGATCGTGTTAGCTGGTAATCTAATATTACTTGTCGAGTGATGTGTGAATGTTGCTTCGAAATGGTCAGCTAAGAGCGCAAATTTTTCTGCGTCTGTCTTGCCCAAGTGTTGTCGGATTTTTTCAGTGGTGGTGGGTGTAGTGTCTTCTGAATTAGAGCTTTGGTGGATTTCCATAGTGAATAATTCGTTTCTGAGGTTGGTGTCAGACTTTGTAGGTAGTTGTTTATTTTATGGTTTTTTATTTTAATAAGTGCGCTCGTCAAGTTTTTCCTGGCTTTATTAAGTTTTGTTTTATCATCAGGGTATCTTGTTATTTTTTTCAAGTTTTTTTTTTCTCGTTAATTACTTTCTTGATATACACTGGCGTGTACTTTTGGTATGATCTTGAACCTGGGGTGGGTGTTCCATGATTTCCGGCGAATTAAAGTGGATTTGTGTGTTAAGTGTTTTTCTTATATATTCGCGGAAGGTTTCCCAGTCTGTTTTTTTTTGTTGTAGATTCTGCGGCTAGGTTTTATTCTATTGATGTTCATGTTGTAGTCAATTTGAATAGGTTAGCGGTCCGATGACAGGTCAAGTTTAGATTTGATTTTGAATGAGGTCTCGTTAATGTTACGAGTTATGCAGAAGTCTCTTAGATCTGGAGTTTTATTGGGATCTGCTGGCCAGTAAGTTTGTTCTCCAGTGCTTAAGTGTTTCGCTTTCGTTTTACGAATCGCATTATATAGGTTATTGCCTTTCGTGGTAGTGGTTCTTGATACCCATATCGTTTTAATTCCGTTAAAATCTCCCGCGACAAGAAATCGGTGACCGAATGATTTTAAGTAGATTGTCGCTCGTTATTCTGTGCTTAGGTGGGATATATAATGCGGCTTTATTTATTGGTCCAATGTTGTCTTTTATTTCAATGATTGTTGATTATATATGGTCTGTTTTATAGTGGTCAAGCTCTGCATATTTTAACTTTTCTTTTATTAGTATGGCTGCTCCTCCACGTCTTGATCCGCTGGGGTGGTTTGGGGTCAGTAGCTTATATCCATGTATTTTTATTCAATGATTGTTAGTCAAGTGTGTTTCCGCTAAGAGTGCAATGTCAACGAGATTGTCATTTAGAAATTGTGTTGAGTTTTGGTATTTGTCTGTTTAGGCCGTTGACGTCCTATGCTATAATTCTCAACTTACTGTCCATGTTGGTTTTTTAGAAAGCTTTGGTTTGGTGAGAGTATGTTTATTAGTTTAACAAGTTTATTTAATTGGAGTATTAAGTCTTTTACCATATTTTGTAGTTCTCTTACTTCGTTATATTGTGTTTCAGTTTGCTTTACTTCATTTGTTTCGTTTGGCATGTTTTGTGGGTTTCTTGATCTGGGTTTATGGTAGAATTTATATGTGTTGGAGTGTTGGTAGTTGGTTGGTTAGAGGTGGGTTTATTGCATGTTGCTTGTTGGGCGTAGGTTAGTTCTGGTTGCCTTGTTATATTTTTACTTCTGCTTGTCAAGTCTTTATTTTGAGGGGCGCTGGTTTGTATGGTTTGGTTATTTAGGTAAATCGTTGGATTTTTAAAGTTTTGTATATTTTACAGCTTTTGTAATTAGCGGTGTGGTTTCCGCCATTTCCGCGCATTTAATTTGCCCATCAGCTATGGACATTTTGCAGACTTTTGTTTTATGTTTTCCCGCACATTTGACTCATATACTCGTAGGATCTCTAGTACAGAAGTTTTTTGTGTGGCCGTATTTTTAACAACTACCGCATTTTGAGATTTTTGATTTGAGATGGCGTGGTTCAAATTTAATTATAGTTTGTAATAGGTGCTTTATTTTGTAAATGCCATCGTTGTTTTTGTTTGCTTTTAATTCTATGAAAAATATTGGTAGAGCCTTTGCTGTTTTATGTTGTATGTTATATATATTTGTTGTTTAGGTTTCGGGATGTAGGTTTCTTAAAACGACCTTAAAGCCTCGTTTTTTTTCACGTAATAATTTTATAATTTCTCTGTAATGTTTGGATTCCGATGTTTGTATCCTTACTTCGTTGTTCGGATAAGACTTCAGAATAAAGTTTTTGTCTACCACTTTTATGAGTTATAGTTAGTACACTTATGTTTTCCGCGTCTTGAATATAAATCGGAGGTGGTTTGCTTATTTTTTGGGCATCTTTTTTTTGGTGATGTGAATTGCTCTTCTGTGACACTGTGCTCGTGTTCTTTGTTTGTGTTCTGAATGTCATCCGTTTTTGATAAAATTTCATATCTATTTGATAAAACAGTTGTTTTTTTTTTGCTTAGCCAGTATTGTTGTAGTGTTATTTGTGACGAGTCTTATTGTGTTGTTTGTGTTTTAGTGGTATTTTTGTTTTTTGTTAATGTTTGACTGTCGTGTTGTTTCTTCTGGAGAGTCACGGTTTCTTTTAGTTGCTGATTTTGTGTTGTTTTATAGATAATTTGAAATGTTCTGAGTTTCTACCTGATTTATTGGAAGGCTTATTGCGTTTGCTGTTTTTAGAGATTGTGATGAATCGGATATGGATATTATTGGTGTTGTTGTTGTTTTGGCTGAAGTGAAGGGTTAGGTGCTGCATGTGTTGAAGTTGTAGGTGTTATGATTGCAGCTATCGTAATCGTTGCTGAGATTTGTGTAGTTAGTGTTGCTGATGTTGTTGTTGTCGTTATCGTTGCCATTGTTGATGTTAGTGTTGTTGATGGTGTTGATGTCGTTATCGTTGCTATTGTTGGGGGTAGTGGTGATGTTAGAGTTGTGCATTGTGCGTCCCAAGATGGTATAGGAGCGGAGCAAGATTTCGCTCGGTCTATGTTCGTCAATGTGGGCGATTTACCTATGGTGGTGATTGTAGACAACTTTATGGTAAAGTAGCCCACATTCGATAGTCTACGCTCGTTGGGTGCAGCGTTAGACATTTTCAGTTGTTTGGTTATTTGATTAATAGTAAGCACTCTCTTTGTTCGTTCCCGCCCGCAATGTCTGTCACCACATGTTTGCAATGCCAAAATTTATAGCTGAGAAACTCTTCATTAACTCTTGCTGGAAACTAGATAAGACAGGTAGGATACAATGGATGCCATTTACCATGTCCGGTTTCACTACTAACCGTAGTTTGTCAATCAAAGTTTTTCTGTCTGTTAAATGGATTTCATAACGCGTTTTAGAGCCGAACAGAATAAAGTTTAGACGCAGCGGGAAAACTGCTTCTGCTGCTTTGATTACGAAAGCAATTAAGCGGTTTTTCGGTTGTTTCAATAACATAAGATAACGAAAATTCGCTGTGGACTGTGGTCACATCGGATTCCAGTTCGTCCTGAAAGGCATTTATTCTGCCGGGAGAGTGCATCTGCGACGTGGTTCTCCTTACCAGGTTTGTAATGTATTTTCACATTATGCTCAATAAACGCTTTACACCTTTTAATCTTTGCGTTTGGGTTACTGTCAGAAACTGCAAACGTTAAAGGTTGGTGGTCGGTATAGACGTTAATGTCCCTGGAACCATAGAGATATTGCTGTAGCTTCCCTAGCGCCCATACGATGGCTAGCAACTCTCTTTCGTTGATTGCGTAGTGTTACTCTGCATTCAAGGAGCCATTTTCCCCTTTTAATACTCTAAATAAGGCCTAATACTTTTCCTTCCATTATGAAGCTAGGTAGTGCTGAGGGATGTATAATGTTGATATTTCCAATTTATTTGCCAGCTTCTTCCAGAATAACTATAGTGAAAGCTCTGTCTCACATAGTTTTTATTCCGACCCAAGTAAAAGGGCCTCTTACCCGATCAATGGCCCTGTTATTGATGAAAGAACTCTTCTGCCTTATTTATTATCTATTGAACCCACTTTTTCTGTTGGCCCTGATTCCTGCATGTGTTTTAAAGTACTGTGTTAACGCTTTACATCTTCCTCTTTGTAAGTTGTTTAATTTATCGTTTACGACCTTTTCCTTTCCTATATGTAGTATGTAATCTTAAATTTTGCCTCTCCACAGAAAAGGTAGTAAAAGGGATATCTCAAACTACCGTGGTATTGCTAAGTTATGCGCAATACCGAAGTTACTGGAACATATAATTACTGATCAGCTTCAGCATTATATTATTCCTAATTTGAGTATATCTCAACATGGCTTCTCTAAAAAACGTTGAACAGTTACAAATCTTTTTTTTTTTCGCAGACGTTGTGGTAGCGCACTACCAAGCAAGAGGACTTACGAAACCAGACCTAGTGTCTGTTCCACAGCTACGACCAAATGGTCAACAGCTGCTTTATCTACTTAACAAATATTTACTTATAGATTAAATAACACTAATTACAAAAATTAAACAAACTAAATTAAAATTAATACGACTATTAGTAGTCTAAATTAAAATAAGTATCTAATTCTATGTAATTTCATTAAAACTACAAGTAAGAAAAGATTTTAAAGTGTGGGAAGAGGCTATGTTAGAAAATAAATGATAGTTAGAGTTATAAGCCAAACACATAACATAAAAGGGATCATGCAATAGGAAAGATGATCGTTCAGTGTTTAGTCTAATGGCAAATAGTATCTTGTTGAACGCGAAGGCACGTTAAAGTTTATTTTCCCGAGGAGACAAGGCGAATTGACTTTTCCGTTTATCAGGTTATGAAAAAAAGTATACCTAACACGGATGTCCGACTATCTAAGGTAGGACGATTAATCAATTTAAGGCGGCAATGGTATGAAGGAAGACGAATTGCAGAGTTCCAGTTTAATCCACGCAACGCAAAAAGAAAAAATTTTTTTTGGACAGATTCAATTCGGTCAGAATATGTTGTGAGTTGGGGATTCCAAACACATGAAACATATTCTAAAATCGGACGAACCAAAGAAGTGAAAAGCTGCTTGGTGGTATACGGATCATTAAACTCTTTAGATCATCTCTTAATAAAGCTGGAGTTCACTTCACTTGTTAAAAATATATATCTGTGGGGGCTTTTGCTATTAAAGCGAAGTGCTTAACAAAACACCTTTAATAGCTGGCGAGCCATAAAAACGACTTGAGAGCGAATAGGTTTTCTGGTTCGACATATTCCTGTATTGCCTTTACCTTTTCGGGGTCTGTCATTGCCCCTCCGCTGGTTACTACAAACCCGAGGTATTCCACGCTTTTTTTTAAAAATGGTGTCTTTCCCCTGGACACCTTCATGTTAGCGTCACTAAGGCTTCTTAGAATTCAATCAATGAGATTCACATGGTCTGTTTCATTTTCTGTCTTTCCCCTGGACACCTTCATGTTAGCATCACTAAGGCTTCTTAGAACTCAATCAATGAGATTCACATGGTCTGTTTCATTTTCTGAAAAAATTATGACGTCATCGACGGCAGTGGGCCAAACTCATATTTACCGCCGTTAACGGAGAAAGAAGTTTTCTCGTGGACTTTTTCCACTAAGAAAATCTGATGGTAGCCCAATTTCAAATCCAACGTGGTGAAATACTTGGCTTTTCCCAAATTCGCTAGAATCATAGGGATACTTATTATCAATAGTTCGCTCATTAATCTTTCTGAAGTCTATGACCAAACGCTTGCTCTTATTTCCCAACTTGTCGTGCCCTTTTCTGTCCACCACCCAGGTTTGATTATTATAGGGTGACCGTGATGATGTCATTTCCCAACAAGCCTTTAATATCGTTGTTCACAAAGTCGGCTACCACCAATGGTTGAGAGTATAATTTGGAATAAACTGGATTATTACCAACAGTGCGGATTGTAGCCACTACTGACGTGTTGAACGGGAGGGCTTCATCAAGTTTTGTGAAGGCCGTAATACGTTTTAGGATCATACGATTGAACGAATCTCTCACCGATTCCGGAACTAGTATGTCGTCCTCGTTAGTAAAATTGACATTTGAATTTGAATTTAAATTGACAATTGAAACCGTACCATAGTTAAGTTAGTTAGAATCTAAGTTGAGGGTTGATCCTACCCGCGTAAGCAAGTCGAAACCTATAATACCATGAAACAAAGTGAACGAATGTAACAAAAAGAACGGGGCCGTGCTTCCAAATATGTTCATCAGATATTTCTATTGAATCTTGTTAAAACCGTGGACAGAGGTCACGGTAAATGGGGAGTCAACCGAGGCTACACCCTTGAGTTCCTTTACGAGCTTGACGTAATTCTTGGCTACTCCGGTGTCGATTAAGAACTTCAAAGTTCTGCGCTCAACGAACGGCAGCCGGGAGCGTTCCCTAAAAAAATGAAAGTGATCAGATTCATATTCTTCCCCATCGTCATCGACTTCGACCACAGCCGCTTCGGCAGCGCCCCTGTATTTTTTGTCTTTTTTGTCACTAGCCTGCTGGTTAACGTTATTTACCCTTTGGTGTCTCTTTTTCCCTCTGTATTCCTAGCATAGTTAGCTGCGTAAAAAACCTATCGTCAATAGCCTCGGCTTTTTGTGCTAATGCTAATGCGATAGGCAAGTCTTTCGGTTGAGCCTTAAAGACGGCGGTTTTTAAATTCTTTCTGTACCCTGAAATGATTGTGTGAAGGGCATCCTCTCTGAATATGTGAAATTGAACCTGGCTATAATAGCCCTGAAATTAAAGGCTGTGTTAAACGATGACTGAACAGTGTCAGCTGAATCACGGATTATATTTCTTATAATGCCGACGGCTTGGTAGTGTCGTGTGCTACCGTCAAATGGTTCGAAGAATTCATAAGTAGCTATCGTAATGTACCTACTTTTGATGTTTGCGCTAGACTTAGTTTTAGTTCTCTTCAAGCTATATGCAGAAGCCAATACGTCCGACAACACCTTTCGAATGGCTGCTCTTGTAAATTGTGTGGGTCTTTCTCCCCCAGTTCGTGCAATGAATTGTTTCTGAACATTTTTATAGAGGATACCCAAATTGATATGTCAACTTATAATACTTAAAAATTGCCTAACTTTCTGTTCATGTTTAATTATTAATTTTTTCGGTCACAATAACTTTAGAGCTTTCTTTTTAGTCAATCTTTTCAATTGTTTGGATGACATTATGTTCTTTAATTAATTGGTTTCACTTGTAATTCACGTTTTTCTATCAATTTTTTTTACTTTGCTTTGGTTATTTCAATCGCAATTTTGAAGTGATACTTCTTATGGGACGTTTGAGATTAGAAAGTTAGTCAAAGATAGAGATTTCGGTAAGTGCGACAGACGCAAATAGAGGTGTTGATTATTTTCACTGAGAAAGAGTGAAACGACTATTATTCTTTTGTTTTAGGCAATATAATGTTTTTAAATTCATATATGTGTACAAAATTTAAACAGAAACAATTTGGAGAATTTACGTTGTTCATGTTGGAGATTTTATGTAAGCAAGATAAAACAAGGTGCTGGAGACTTTATAACGAATCGAATAGGAAAAGTGATGATAAGAACCGTATGCTTTAAAATGTAAGAGCATAACTATGTGCTGTTACCACCATATTCTCATTGTTTTAGCTTCTTTTTGGTTTGGCTTTGATGAAAACCGTAAATGAAAGGACAGTGTTGTTAGGATATATCAGTAATAAAAGGCGCTTTGTTCTCACTTCGAGTGATGGCAATACTTCAGTTTCATGATATTGATTGAAAGGATGACAACAGATTTTGGAAACCAAACGTTTGTAGATTCCAGATGACTTGTATATAGATGCGACACCCACAAGCTGATCTGTTTCAGGATGCACTTCGATTATTCGCCCTAATTTTCATTCATTCGGAGGCAAGCGATCATCCTTAATAATGACGATGTCATTTTCTCGCAGATTTTCTGTCTCCTTACGCCATTGAGGACGGGATTGTAAGTGTAATAACCAATCTGAGCTCCATTGTTTCCAACAACGACGGAACATACGTTGACCCTCCAGAAAGTGCTCATTGCGAGAAAGATCTTTCGATGTTGGTTCCGGTGGCGCTAAAAGCGAGCCACCTATTAAAAAGTGAGCTGGATTGAGAACTGCTAAATCGTAAATTGAGACAAGCTTCAATATCTGTCAGATTGGTAGATAAGTGCTCGTACCTCATACGTACACCTCGTACAAAAGTGCTATGCAAATGCGTCTTGACTGCTGCCAAGGTGGAAACGACTGTCTGAGATAGTTCAGACAGAAAATTCTTATACCAGCTTTGAAGATCTTTGTCAGCTCCGACAAAGTTGGTACCACAATCGCTATATATGTGTTCACAATGGCCACGTCGTCCTATGAATCGTTGCAAAGCCCAAAGAAAGTGTTACATAACATAACTTATAACTGCCAGTAATTTCTTATATGAAGAATACCAGATCATGAAGGTTTCAGGGGTGGTAGTGTTGTAGATGAGAATTTCAGCTAGCTTTGCCTCGATGTCTAGTTTGGAGAACTGATTAATGGGCCAATTTTCTTCAGATTGCCGTAACCACATAGGTCCATCCACCATAGCGGATGATTCGCTATTTGGTGGGGAGTCAAACCGCGTGTCCCACAATCAGCGCGGTTATCTGCGGTTGCCACGTGCCAACATTGTGAGAGCGAACGACATTGTAATATTCTTCCGACCCGGTTTGAGACAAAGGTTTTCCACCGAGTAGGATCGCCGTTTATCCATAAGAGCACGATTGTAGCGTCAGACTAGTACACTACGAACAAGTCTTTGTCGAGAGGATGAACTTGTTTTAGAATCCATTTTTCCAAGGTTGTTTCTAATACAGCGTTGGATAACTAAACTCTATGTATAGTGATTAGCTTGGTGAGAGTCACTCGACTGTGGGTAGCGATCAAATGCGAGGAAATGTTGCCATTTGTTTTTTCTGCTCTTAGATATGCGGATGCTGCAAAGGCATTGGATGATTCATGACAGAAGACATGTAATGGAAGTAATAAGAGATCCTGAATATCGCAACGTAGCCAACGTGGCACTTGTAATTGTTCTATCGTTGGAAAGTTATTGATATAGGTATACCATCGTTCCCTTAAGGTAGGTGTCAGTACTTCATCCCATTCAAGTGGTGATGATATATTCGCATTTCGTTATATCTTGACGTTCCACTCTTTCTTCAGAATCGCTTTTGCAGCGGTACTTATGGGTACAATGAAACCTAAGGATCATAAAGCCTGGCCACTGTGGATAACAATGATCGTTTTGTATAGGTGTGATTAATGTAAAAATTAATTTTGAACCCGTAGTCTTGATTGGGAATCCAATATAGTTTGATAGAAATTTTGTTGTCGAACTCCAATAACTTTGCGTTCGACCAATGTGCTATGGGAATATTGTCCAACCGTGCAGGATGATTCGCTGACCATTTCCTGAATTACATTCCTGCTGATCAGGGTATGGCAAATAGTTGGACTCGAATTTCCTGAGCTTACATGATGGCCACTTTGAATATCATCGACGTATGTCTCGTGCAATAATACCTTCTATGCGAGGGGGCAGCGATTCCGTTTCTGAGCTAATTGTCGAAGAACTCGGATGGCTGTAGGATTCCGAAAATAACAGTCGATAAGCAATTGAGTGATCAATTTAAAATTACGCTTGCTAAATCATTCTGTAATGCTGGTCCCGTTAAAAGAACTCGCAATTTGGTAGTGATACTCTCATCCTCCAGTACTGCGTGGTGCGGTAGATACCTCTGTGTATCGTTGATGCAAATCCGGTTGGCGATAAAATTTTCTCTATATTATGGAATGCCAATGGAGTTTCCCAGCATCAACTGGAACTTCGCAAATTTCTGGCAGACCACAGTATCGACGTCATGTTGATCAGCGAAACACACCTTGCAAACAAAAACAACTTCCACATTCCAGGCTACAAATTTCACGGTACAAATCATCCAGATGGTAAAGCTCATGATGGATCCGGTATACTAATTCGCAATCGGATAAAATACTACGCTCTGGAACCCTTTGCTTTTAATTACCTCCAAGCAACTTCTATCTGCGTAGAGGGGAGATTCGAGAATCTTACACTCGCAGCAATTTATTGCCCTCCCAGATTCTCTATTACAGAGGACTGCTTTACCAGCTTCTTCAACACGCTAGGTCCCCGATTCCTAGCAGCAGGGGACTACAATGCCAAGCATCCACATTGGGGCTCCAGGTTGTCAAATCCGAAAGGTAGGCAGCTATACAATACCCTCACCAATATAAGAAATCATCTGGATTTTGCATCCCCTGGAAGCCCTACATACTGGCCGGCAGATCCACAAAAGATTCCCGACTTAATTGATTTCGCGATAACTCGTAAAATTCCTCGCTGCCTGTTAGAAACTACAGCTATTGCGGATCTATCATCTGACCACTCTCCAGTGTTGTTCAACTTACTGGAAAGTCCCCAGCCAATTATAACTTCGCACAAACTCACATCGTTAAAAACGAGTTGGTGTAAATACAGAAAATACATAAGCTCGCACTTACCACTTCTACCGACTGCACGATCCGAAGAAGGTATTGATGCTGCAGTTGACAGCTTCAACTCCCTACTGGCTTCTGCTGCTGAAATGTCTACTCCTCCTGCTGAATCTAAGCCTAGGATGCACAGAGCCGCTTCGAACACAGAAATTAATCGACTCCTCATAGAAAAAAGACGCCTTCGACGAGAGTTCCAGGCTGCAAGATCTCCCGTTTCTAAACACCGCTTCATGCTTGCAAAAAAAAATCTAGAAATAGCTCTCAGAAGCGAAGAAAGTCTGTCCCAACAACGCTTCATCGAAAGTTTATCGCCTAACAACAATAAATACTCGTTATGGAAAGCGCAAAAATCAATTAAACCTCCGATAGAAGCTGATCGACCGATCAGAAATCCTGCGGGCGGCTGGGCTCGGTCCGACAAAGAGAAAGCTATCACCTTTGCCAATCACCTAAGGCAAGTGTTCCAGTCGAACGCTTCAACAAATGGATTTGTGCTCCCAGAGCAAACTGGGCTCAGATACCCCTCTACGTCATCTATAAAAATACGGCTAAGGGAACTGAAGGAGTTCGTTAGAACTAAAATGAAAATAAAAAAATCCCCTGGGCATGATCGTATCACCAAAGATGATTTCTGAACTCCCGAACTGTGCTCTCGGTTTCCTGAAGAATCTCTTTAACGCCATTCTTTGTACTGGGTATTTCCCCAAAAATTGGAAAAAATCACTAATCATAATGATTCCTAAGCCAGGAAAGGACACAACTCTACCTGAATCGCACAGGCCTATTAGTTTGCTACCGTGCTTGTCGAAAATATTTGAGAAATTATTTCTACAAAAAATATCGCACCACTTACAATCGAATAATATAATTCCCAACCACCAGTTCGGCTTTCGTGAAAACCATGGAACTATTGAGCAGTTACCACAGAGTGCGATTCAACTAAATGCCAGCTTTCACGTCAGTGAAATTATCTAACCCAAATTACCCTACGCCTGACCCCAAGGAGCGTATTGGGTCCGGTTCTTTACCTATTATTTACATCGGATATTCCTTCTACAACATTAATGCTTTCAACATTCGCCGACGACACAGCGATAGTTGCCCGCTCTCGATGCCCCCTTAAAGCGTCAAGGGAGCTTGAAGCATACCTAAAAGTCATTGAAGTTTGGCTAGCAAATTGGCGCATCAAGGTCAACGAACAGAAATGCAGACATGTAACTTTCACCCTCAACCGAGCCACGTGTCCCGCCGTCAGACTGAACAATGCGGTCATTCCGCAGACGAATGGCGTGACGTATCTCGGTGTCCACCTAGACAGACGTCTCACTTGGAGAAATCACATTGAAGCTAAGAAGACGCAAATTAAGCTCAAAGCCATAAACTTACACTGGCTTATTAACTACCGCAGCCCCTTAAGCCTAGAATACAAGGTGCTGCTATACAACACAATAATCAAGCCTATTTGGACATATGGCTCCCAATTATGGGGCAACGCATCCTCTAGCAACATAGAGATCATCCAAAGAGCTCAGTCGAAAATACTGAGAACCATCACAGGCGCTCCATGGTATATTCGAAATGCGAACATACATAGAGACCTCAACGTTCCATTCGTTAATCTTGCTATACCTGAACTACAATCCAAGTACTCCATTAAATTATTAACTCACAAAAACATTCTTGCGAGATCGCTATCTACACAAAATCCGAACTCACGACTACAAAGAAATGACCGACCAGCCCAACGATATTAATGAGGCCCGTTTCCCTATTTAGTTAGTGTTTAAGCTAGACTATTTAATCAGTTAGTGTTAAGAGTTGTAATATTATGTTAGTCCAGATTCAATAGAAAAATAAATAGAACAAAAAAAAAAATAAAAAATATGTGAAATCGATTAAATTCCGATGCTCTGCGTTGAATCAAACAGAGTTTTAAATAGTAATCGAACCATGTATTTGCCATCTGGTTGGCGTTTTTGGGTTTGCATAAAATGATCTTTCACACCATTGTTCTTCTAACGTTAAATTTCGCTTGGTATCGAGTTGGTTCAAAGTGAACAATTTTTGTATTAGGTCTTCTAAATTTATATGATGGCTAATCACGGTGACTGACTTAGAATGTACAGCGGCAACTTGTCCGAACACTATCCAGCCAATGCCGATCAACATGTCGATGCGGTTTGGTAGGTACAAACTTAGATTCGCCAAGTGCAAATCTTGCAAATGGTGACACTCATGTAAACTTACTACTCGTACTACTACTCGGCTGTCCTTTAGTCAAGGACCGCAATACAAACGCCGTGTCAATATTTACGCAGAATTGTGGATTGACGCACGAACTCAATGTAACTTCGGCGGTGTGTTTGCATTGGTTGACAGAAGTTTGTCCTATACCGGTAATTTCCTCAGAGATGACATTTGAGAAGTCCCAGCGTTTATACTACATGCTCTGTGATCAAAGTACCTTCTGAGCCAACATCAATGAGTGCACGAACTATTGCTGATTGGCCGGTATGACGATTGTGTATCTTGACGAGAGCCGTGACAAGCAAAGTAGTAACCGAAGTAGTTGCAGCTGCACAGGTGAGTCGCATGGAGTGAGAGGTAAAGGTAGTATTTGTCGTGGTGTGATAACTGCTGCCCTTATAAATGGCGTCAATACTTACGAGCCGCTAATTTATAAAAGCTTCAAAGTCCTGGAAAGTGGGAATCGTAACGGAGTTGCCCAAATGGTGCTCCCAGGCTTGAAGTGTTGCATTCGAAATTTTTATACTTAAGTGGCTTAAATTTGGTGAATTACATATGCTTGGGGTTGGAAGACCGCTCTTTAGTTTGTTGCGGTAGCCCGTACAACAAATTCATGTTATAAATTTCATAGACATAGTGTTGTATGACTAGCGTCCAGGCAATCGCGTAGGTTCCTTCAGTTAGTGCCATTTGGTGTACATCGCGACCTTGATCGATGTCTTGCCTCCTTTAGATAAAGTCCTTTGAATTTTCGTTAAGGCGTTATTATTGTGAATTAGTTGGCTAAAGGCATCAAAATAAGGTGGCAAATTTACAAATTTGCCTGAAAACTTGGGCACCGGCCATTTTGGTAGGTGAACGCTATTGGGGAAGTTGCACCAATGTTGAAACGTAAAAGTTAATTAGCGTCTGCAACCATACAATAAATTTAAGTGTATTGATCTTCAAACTGGTCGAAGAGGTGATTCGCAACGAACAGGTGATTCACATGATTTTGCCTAAAGTCAGCTTCCATCGTTGCGAGTTTCTGTAGTCGTAACGCGAAATAAGATTTTGTTTTACGCTCTACGCTATCTTTTTTTAAGATTTCGATCATTTTGACGCAGCTGTTCCAGCAACTCAATTTGCATTTTGCATAGATTTGTTCATCATTAGCTTTGTTGTTAGCCATGATTTTTATTAAGTTAAACCCACTTATTCTTTATTTAATTTTATTTACTTTATTACACCAAGCGCACCTTTATCACTTTTATAAACTTAACAAGCACTAACCATAGTTTTTTTTCGGGGAAGAGATAGCCGGTAATTGTTAGTTTCCACTTCCTTCATTCCCAGGTTGATGAAACTTTGTCCAGTTTGCTATCTTCTTCTTCTTCTTCTTCTTTGGCTTAATTATGCGTTGTAGTTAAATAAAATTTTGGTTTTGTTTAATAGCCACAATTAGTAAGAAACCAATTTCATGTGTTTGTGTAGCCTCGAAATCACTGTTGTAAACCGTATATTTGTTGAGTTATTTTTATAAATTTTACATTAATACTTTGGTGTGACGCGTGACAAATATAATTAGCATAAAAATATTATATTGTTAAATAATATGATAAACTTATTTCCGGTTGATTTACTGAAATGCTTCTGCATTCGCCGGCTATTGCACTTGTACTGTTTTAAAATTCATATATGTGTACAAAATTGATACAGAAACAAACAAAAACTGTAATTTTTTTTTTTATGTTGCTTCATTACTTAGAATTATCGAATCCAACATTTTGTAAGTATATCTTAATAAACAAAAAAGTATGATATAGTAAACCGATATACATAATTTTTAGATTTCTAATTGGGCATTAGGTAAAACTGTTAAATCCGGTAACGATATCTTGAAAAACAAAGCGGTTTTTGTTACAAATATGGGTTTTCACCCGATCGTTCCTATGGCAGCTATATGAAGAAGAGTCTTCGTGCCAAATTTGGTGATTGTAGGTCTAACAGTTTCCGAGATCCGTGCGTTCATACGGACAGACGGACAGACGGTCAGACGGACAGACGGACATGGCTAGATCAACTCGCCTTTCGATGCTGATCAAGAATATTTATACTTTGTGGGGTCTGCCACGCCTCCTTCTACCTGTTACATACATTTGCACAATTTTAATATACCCTTTACCATTTTTTGGTACAGGGTATAATAAAATAAAAAACAAGTTGCTGGAGACTTTATAACAAATGATCAAACAGGAAAAGTGATGGTAAAAACCGTAGCTACGCATTAAAATGTAAGAGCATAAATATGTGCTGTTTCTGCCGTATCCTCATTGTTTTGGCTTCTCTTTGGTTTAGCTTTGATGAAAACCGTGCAGCTGTAACTATACTCACAAAAATAGAATTCGCTTAAGGTATTTCGCTTGCGTGAGCTCTCAGTAATTTTTTATTGCTTAGTTATGGTAACACTGTCATCTCTGAGCGCAAGCAAAAGAACTTAATCAATGCTCAATGCATAAGAAAAGACAATTTAGTGAAATTGTTGTTGTATTAGGAAATGTATAAGCAGTAATTACAGCCGTACTAATTAAACTGTTAAGACTAACAGATTTTAATAGAAAGCATCCTATCTCTTATTCTCTCAACCAACCCCCCAATCCCCAACTCACAACATTATGGATTAAACTAGAATTCTACAATTCGCCTTCCTTCATACCATTCTCGCCTTAAATTGATAAATCTGCCTACCTTACCTAGTCGCAGATCCGTGTTAAGTATACTTTTTTTTCATAACCTAATAAACGGTAAAGTCAACTCGCCTTGTCTCCTCGGGAAAATGAACTTTAACGTGCCTTCGCGTTCAACAAGATATTATTTGTCATTAGACTAAACACTGTACGAACATCTTTCTTACTGCATGATCCCTGACCAGACTTATAACTCTAACTATCATTTATTTTCTAACATAGCCTCTTCTTCCTCTTTAAAGTCATTTCTTACTCATAGATTTAATGAAACTAGATAGAATTAGTTACTTATTTTAATTTTGACTATGTATATTTGTATTAATTTTAATTTAGTTTTTAATTTTATAAATTTGTTTTTGGAATCTTCTAGTAATAATAATCTTTGTTAAGTAGATAAAGCAGCTATTGACCATTATCGGTCGTAGCTGTGGAACAGACACTAGGTCTGGTTTCGTAAGACCTCTTACGTAACAACGTTTGAACAAAAAAAAAACCCCCATACATCCACACAATTACATTAAAATCAGTTGGGCGGCTTCAAAGCTTATCGTAGTGGAACCTCGTGACACTGCAATTTTATATATTAAGATATACATGTAGGAGTATACTTAACATTTAGTGTTAATAAAGAACTATGTACAAAAGTAAATGAGAAAAATAATTTTTAAACGGCCTAACGGCTTACGCATACTTAGTTGAGAACAGAGAATATAAAGTAATAAGAAGACGCATCTCATACAAACTAAATTTCAAGTTCCAATGACAAAATCAGGCAGCGGCGGGCAGCGTGTAGTTGAGGACAAACAGAACTTGCGAGAGCAAAATTTAAAAATCTGTTCTAATTTACTCTTTCTGTTATTGTTTTTCCTTTCCTACATACACATGTGCTGCTCGCACTATTGCTATGTGTGCAGTTTTGTTTATTTTAAGGTGGATTTTTGATAATTCATCAATGAATGCTAAATTATCCAAAACATTTTTGATACTTTTATAAAATATTTTATTTATTAGATTTCCTTAAGTCGATGCAGCTGGGCAAGTTGTTGGTGCGAAATGGGTACCTAGTAGGAGCGCCGGTGGCTAGTACGTTGATGTTGGAGGAGAGAATGTGACCGACCAGATGCAATCCTCTTGTGTTGCGTCTCCTAGCGCCCCACAGTCCATGTCTGGCGTTCCAGTCGCCGCCAACCAGGAATTTACGGCTGAAGTTATCCATTAACGTGGCGAAGTCGTTCTCGGACCAGTTGAACGCTGGGGGCAGTAGATTGCGCCAAGTTCAATTTCCCCTAGATCAGTGTAGACGGTTGCACGGGCGAGCTGGACTTTTTCGGTGCATACAGGCGTAGTTGCGAAATGTCTGAGGCTATTTCTGATCATGATGGCTGACCCACATTTAGCGAATCTCCCGGCTGGGTGGTTAGCGGAGTAAGAGGAGAACCCATGGAGTTTTGGCGTCCTATCACTTTTTAGCCGAGTCTCACTCAACAGTAGAATGTCGATGTTGTAGCTCTGCACGAAGCATTCAAGTTCGTGCAACTTGTTGGAGACGCCATTGGCGTTCCAAATGAGGATGCGCAGGGGAGTCATGTCGAGGAAGATTGCGCGATGAGCAGGGCCAGCATTTGACTCTGCATTTGCAGCATTTGTGACTGCATTTCTGCGAATTTCTCGAATGTCTTGTTTAGTGAAGTAATGGAGAGAATAAGACCGTCGAGTTTCGCCTCAGTACCAGTGTCGTTTGATTGCCAATGAGCGATTTGGGTGTCATTATGTTGATGTTGGTATGCCTGCTGTCTTATAGTAGGCTGACGCTGTGAGATGTGTTTTGCTTGCCCACGAGCAGCTTCTGCGTAAGATAACTGTAGAGGCAACGCCGAAAAATGCACAAATGTCTGTTTCACTCTAAGACGCAAAAATCCGCCGGCCATCCATCTAGGCGGTGCTGCTATGCGACAAGACCACAAGGCGAAATACCTTGGACTCGTCCTCGATAGAAGGCTCACATTCAGAGAGTATATCGCCGCGGCTGTTGGTACCTGCCGTTCCAAACTTAAGAAGCTACACTGGCTCCTCAACAGCAGAAGCAAACTCCCACTTCGCAACAAACGGACAATCTACCAACAGGTGGTTGCACCTACTTGGCGGTACGGTATTCAAATCTGGGGTATCGCAGCAGCTACGAACCGCAAACGGCTACAGACCATGCAGAATAAAGCCTTGCACCTAATCACTGGCTGCGACTGGTATGTTCGCGGCTCTATCCTGCATCGAGACCTTAATTTAACTACCGTTGAGGACCAAGTCCGCTTTTTCTCCAGAAGATACAATGACCGTTTGTTAAACCATAAGAACCGGCTGGCCAGACCCCTCGCCAACACAGTCCCTATAAGGAGACTCAAACGACGTCACTTTGGACATCTATTATAGAATCTGGCTTCTGCCCTTGTTGTTGTTATTTTATTTTAATTATGTTTAATCCTAGAAACACTTTTTGGTAAACACGTTCAAAAACTGGCGATTTACAACTACACCAGGTGTCTCATAGCACAATATGATATGCTGATTAACACCTAATCAATAATAATAAAAAAAAAAAAAAAAAAAAAATGATTTCCTTAAATTGCCATATTCATTAATTCATATTGCATAGTGAAAGTCCAAAATAAATCGTCCATCAACTCATACATTTCGTAGTCGGCTGAAATTGTCTTCATTTAATATTTTGAGCACTCCACTACAATCTGAACGAACTGGTGTTTCGATTGATCGCCAATGCAGTAAAATGCACCATATTTTAATAAATGTATTTTGCACATAGTAATTTTCACAAAGAATGCATGTTTAGTGCAAAATATTATAATTAACTTTGACTTTAGCACTTACACAGCCAAAGCGTGCACAAACAAAAAGCGAGAAAAATAAAATAGCTAGACAATTGAAACTTCTGAAATCACGCAGAAGGAAATGCATATTACAATAAAAAAGCAGAAGCAACACAAAGCAAAAAATATATTTTGTAGACTAAGAAATAGTTAAAACTTCAAAATCATGACAAATTCTTTTCTGCACGCACACACAAAGTCATGTATTTCAAACGGTACCGTTGATGAACGACTTTTCATATCAGGCACACATAAAAAGCAGAATGAAATGCCCGTAACAATTAAGAAGAAGCAGAATATTTTCTTAAAACGAAGAAATATGAGCTAGCTTGGCAATTCAAACTTCTAAAATTCTTTTCTGCACGCACACACAAACTCATGTATTTCAGACGGTACCGTCGAACAGCGACTTTTTATATCATGCACTCATAAAATGTAGCAAGCAAAAGAATTATCTTCAGTAAGAAATTTGCGCACACATTAAATTCAGCAACAACAACACTCTTGCATTACCAAAAAAAATGGCAATCGCCACACACATGACAACTAAAAAAAAATTACCAACAACAAATATGCGCAATCGGCTAGTGCAACACTACAATCATATTGTAGTCCGAAACACGTGCGAATGGTTTTCGTCATGAGCCAAAACTGTCTGCTTCTTTATTTCTCTTTCTTCTACCAGAGAATATGTATACTAAGAAGACGCATCTCATACAACAGTTGGAAGTCAAACTGCTTAATGCCCTCTGTCGGAAAATATTTTCTGCTCTATGTGTTTGTGTTTTTTTTTCTTTGCTATGCATGTGCTGCTCGCACTCATGCTTTGATGATAATTGCTTGTCTTTATTTTGATTTCGGTTTTTATTTTCATACCCTGTACCAAAAAATGGTAAAGGGTATATTAAAGTTGTGCAAATGTATGTAACAGGCAGAAGGAGGCGTGGCAGACCCCATAAAGTATATATATTCTTGATCAGCATCGAAAGGCGAGTCGATATAGCCATGTCCGTCTGTCCGTATGAACGCACTGATCTCGGAAACGGTAAGACCTACAACCACCAAATTTTGCACGAAGACTCTCCTAATCCATAGGCATAACGAGTTTATTTTTTTTTTTCGATATTCAATCTATAACATATAGCTGCCATAGGAAGGATCGGCCGAAAAGCCATATTTAGTAACAAAAACCGCTTTATTTTTTATGATATGTTTACCTAATTTGGGATTTAATTGTTTTATCTAATGTCCAATCACATATCTAAAATTATGTATATCGGTTCACTATATGATATAGCTGCCATAGGAACGATCGGCCAAGAAACAACATTTACTGAGAAAAACTTTTTTGTATATTAAGCTATCGTTATCAAATTTTGGATTTAACAATTCTAAGTAATATCCAATCATATTCCCGAATATTATAAATATCGGTTTACTATAACATATAGCTGCCATAGGAACGATCGGCCGAAAAACAACATTTACTGAAAAAAACTTTTTTGTTTATTAAGATATCTATACCAAATTGCGGATTTAATGATTTGATATAATATCCAATCATATTTCTGAATATGGTAAATATCGGTTTACTATAGCATATAGCTGCCATAGGAACGATCAGTCTAAAAATGGCTTTCACTAAAAAAAATTTTTTTTTCTTGAGATATCCTTACATAATGAATACAAAATATTAAAGCAACAAAAAAATATATTAAATTTTGGATTGGGTACAGGGTTTCTATAGGCGGTTACGCCCGACTATAGCCCTGCCTTTCTAGTTTTGTGTATGTGCTTTTGATGAGATTTCAAATGATATTGTTTCCCTTTCTGCCTATTCATCTGCGGCTCGCACTAATGCTTAGTGTGAAATTTGTCTATTTTTGGGTAGATTTTTGATATTTGATAAGTAATGAATTAATGGTTAAATATCAAACACATTTCTTATGCGCATTTTTGCAATCTTTAATATGTAAATAATTTTGAATAATTGCGCATGTTTCTATAATTGCACTATATTTTTTAATTATAATTTAATAATTATTATTCATATAAATTACTACAAAATATATGAAAATCCTTAGATTTCCACATTTATCCATTCACATTGCTCAATTTATCGAATGCAGACACCTGTCAAAGATCGAAATAAATAGTCCACCAAATATTCATATTTGGCGTAGCCGGCTTAAATTGTCTTCATTTAATATTTTGCGCACTCCACTACAATCTGAACGAACTGGTGTTTCGATTGATCGCCAGTTCAATTGAATGCATTGCAAATTTAAATTCCGTATGAACTATATAATCCCACCATATTTTAATAAATATATTTTCCACACAGTTATTTTCACAAATAATGCGTAAATACTGCAAAATATTCTAATTGGCTTTGACTTTTTTCAAGCACACAGGCAAAGCGTAAAGAAGCAGCTTTGAGAAAATATATGCCCGTAACAATAAAGAAGCAGAGCCAATATTTTATAAAAAGCGAGAAAAATGAAATAGCTAGACAACTGAGACTTCTAAAATCATGATAAATTCGCTTCTTAGTGTGTGTGTATACACATACTGCAGGTGTTGCTGTTCAAATGCATACAAAAATTCAATTCGACTGTCTTTTTATACTAGGCACGCATGAAAAGCATAATGGAATGCCTAGGACCATAAAGAAGAAGCAGCAACACAAAGCAAAAAATATATTCTTAACTAGCTGACCCGACAGACGTTGTTCTGCGCTTTTCCGATATATAAATATTAAAATCAGCGGACCTGGCAGATGTTATCCTACGCATTTATACAACTATCTTACTCCCACTCAGTAATCATTAACATAAAATACTACAATAGTATTGAAAATAATCGGCACTCATCAGCGAAAAACAAAATTCTTGATTTAATTTGATTCGAATTTACTACCCAAAAAAAAAGAAGCGTAAACAAAATGCACTTAAAATTAAACAAAACAGTGCGAAAAGCTTAAAATCGACATACCAACGCGTTAAAATAATGGCAGTGACTTGGTGTGAAAAATTGCAACAAAAACCTTACCTTTCATTTAAGGTCATGAGGTTAAACCTCACAATTTCGAATTTCAAACTTTTTATCCACACTAATACCATTGACATTCTGCTGGTTTGGGTTCAGACAATTTTTATGTTGTGAGACTTCTTCAGATGATACCCGAACCCTCGGCAATCCCAGTTTGGGATAAGATTGCGGAAATCGGGGTTCGCCAGTACCAACGATATGTCTCATACTTTTATACCGCAACTTATCACCTGCTTGATCCAATTGACCCAATTTATTGAAGTCTAAAACGTCTTTGCTTTCTTGTGTATTCTTCGTAATCTCGTTTTTATGCAACGCCTTTATAACACTTTGCAGCATGCTGGAGTTATTCTCACCGCCATATTCATAGTATTTATACAGATCATGTTGAGGTTGGCTACCAGTTGGTGAAGCCTCGTATTCCCAGCTATTCGAATGCTGCGAAGGATTTGAAGTCTCGCTAGAATTTGGGTAACGCCGGTGCATTTGTGGAAAAAAAAAAATCATATTGGCCTGATATGGGACTGATTGCACTATCTTCATCAGCACGAGTCAAGCTACCTAGCTTTGTTTCAAACGATTGGTCAATGCCGCCATTTTGACGACTTCGAGCGTCGAATCCACTTGGTTGATAATGAACGAAGACCCAGTACTATCTTCGTGAATGTTTCGCTCTTGTGCATTTTCTCTTTTCATTATTATTGTGGTCTTCTCCAAGAGATCTCCCAATCGTTTAGAAACTTTTAAGAAATCTATTTTTAAGTTATTTATCCTTGATTCTTCCAAAACCGAATTCTTCGCTGATAAGTCATCAAAAATAACTGGGTTGTCTTGGAAATTTTGATTTTCAGTACAGTTATACTGTACTGCATCGAAAGGAGATGAAATAGATTAAGATAAATAAAGATTTTGAAAATATAAGAAAATGCACCTTTCAATTTGATCTCAATTTTTTTTAGTTTTTCAAAAGTTGCACTCATATAAGCAAAAAAGCAATATGTTGTGATTTTTTAGACAGTTCAATTACCGTGAACATACTAAAATAAATGTATATTCATATAATTGTATAAACAGTTTTAATAAAAAGACTGCAAATGCCATTCCAATCATTTCTAAGACCATTTATTCAAAAAAATAGGGATAATCGTTACATGATACTTGTTATATTATTCTTAATCTTACTGAAGCGTATAAAAAATAACATTTCTACCAACTATTTCTTTTAGGGATATAAAGTTTACTTTACTACCAATTCAAATCAGCCGGAAGCCTCGTGGAACTCGCAAATGGTCGATAACAGCGAACTAACAACTATATCAGAATTGACACCTCATGCCATTTACACTGTTCGCGTTCAGGCTTATACGTCAATGGGTGCCGGTCCAATGTCTACACCAGTTCAAGTCAAGACTCAGCCAGGTAATTTAATTAAGATAATTTCTCGATTTTTTATTTAACATAAATTTTTTTTTGGTTTTATTTCTACTCAATTTTTTTCTAATTTATTCTTAAAAAATATTCCAGGTGTCCCATCTCAGCCCAGTAATTTTCGGGCAACTGATATCGGGGAGACCGCTGTAACCTTGCAATGGTCAAAACCAACACATTCCAGTGAAAATATCGTTCATTACGAATTATACTGGAATGACACATATGCTAATCAGGGTCACCACAAGTGAGTAAATGTGTTATTATAAATTGAATTTATTGTTATCGCAATTCCATTTTCAGGCGTATCTCTAATTCCGAATCATACACGCTTGATGGTTTATATCCTGATACAGTATATTATATATGGTTAGCTGCTCGTTCACAAAGAGGCGAAGGAGCTACTACTCCACCTATTCCTGTTCGCACGAAACAATATGGTAAGCAGCATTTCTTTGTTGATCAAAAATTTAAATACATATTTAAATACTAAGATCATTATATAAACATACATATAAACAATATGACAATCTGTAGCGAAACAGTAACAGTTAGTCGGGTTTAACTTTAAGTAATATCACATAAATATTAAAATTTTAAAATATTGCCTTTATGTACATATATACTATTGCAAACAAAATAAAAAACCTAACAAAAATTTAATTTCAAAGTAGTCGGTTTATGAATTTTTTACATTATGTATGTATGTGTGTGTTTTGTGTGGATTATAACTTTAGTTAGTTAATGCCTCGAGGAAAATAAGGTAATTTATTTCAGAAATTCTTTCAAATTTTTTCGAATTTCAATTAACATATACACTGTAGTTAATTGTTTCTTTTACAACCTTCACACATTGGTTAAGATTCAACAAATAAAATTTTTTATAAAAATGTGAGGCAATGACATGTAATTTTGATTGATCCAAAAAAAATTATTATCTTTGTACTTAATTCCAACATGGATAACTTGAAATACAAAAGTTAATTTTCGCGTTATTTTAAGAATTTCAATTTAATAAAATGGTCAATACTAAATTAACTTTTTTTTTCCTTTTTTTGTTTTTTGTTGTGTGTGAAGGCTTAAGAAAACAATACAAAGAAATTTTTTAGGATACACAAATTTGGCTTTATTAATTTTCATTGAGATTGCTAACTTCATAACACATATTTTTAAATTTATACGCACTATATTTCTTTAAACACCTATGTACATATGTTAATTTTAAGATTTTATTAAGCTCCTACACGCATTCTGTCCACTGAATGACCTATACTAAATCTGATTACGAACTTTTCTTAGCAGAACTTTATCATTATGTTTAGAAAGTCATGAGCAGCGGAGGGAATGAATGTAGACAGCTTTGCACTTTAATTTCAAATATTCTTACATTTACAAATAAATATGATACAATTTTTACAAAAACCAAATCTATTAAACTTTACTCCACTTAACACAGAATATGAGTGACTGAAATGAATTTTTGGGTATTGTCTGAGTTAAATTGCATGCTTGTTAAGACTTTTTAAAATGTTGCACAGCACCAGCACCATGTAACCTTAGCTTATATTTTTTTATTAACTGTATAAAAGTACAACTTTTTTATATAATAAAAATTAAATTATATTAAAACTAATCTTCTTTTATTGGTGTAAAATATTAAATCAAAATAATCAATTTTTCCAGATAACCTTTTTTTCCATTGACAACTGCTGCTTTTTAAATATTTGGTTACTGATATGTTTTTCATTTTAGCTTGTCTCTATTAGTTTTAAGGTCACTAGTATCATCTCATATTGAACATAATAACAAAAATTATTAAAAATGGTTTATCCAAATAAAGCTAATTTGTGTTTGCTGTTGTAAGTTAATTGAGTTAGTGCATGTGTTAATACTTTATACTTTCTAAATAAATTACATCATTTACTTTTATAGGCCGATAGGTTTTTTCATTAAAAAAAAAAAAAGTGCATGGAAACCTATGCAAACAATAGTTTAAGATGAAATTACATTTAGTTAATACTCAAAAAATATGCACAAACTTTATTCAATTTTATTTTAAACTACATACAAAAAAACTATCGGCTAAAAACTTAAAAAAAAATTCCGTGCTTAAATATATTTTTTAAAGCAAGCAGTTGCTTGTAAAGTTGCAGTTACCTATATGTATTTGCATATGAATTTGATTTTTTCTTTTTAAGTTGATTCCTAAATATTTTTTTATATATGTATTTTTGTTTTCTTTCATTTTTTACATATATATTTGACATATATTGAACTATACAAATTTATGTTGGCTTATAAAAATAAATTATCTTCAACATAAATCGAAATTATGCATAAAACCCATGCAAACAAAATACGTTCCGATTTAATTAGTACCAGGTGAACCTCCACGTAATATCTCTGCCATCGCCAATAGCTCAACAACAATATCTGTCAATTGGTTACCACCTGTAGAGCGTTCAAAAGGAAGCATTATATACTATAAAGTATTTTTTGTTGAAGTTGGTCGCTCTGATAGTGAAGCTTCCATATCTACTTTAAATGAAACACATATCGTCCTTGATGAACTAAAACGTTGGACAGAATATAAAATCTGGATTTTGGCCGGCACATCTGTTGGCGACGGACCTCGTTCTCATCCGATTATAGTGCGAACACAAGAAGATGGTACGTATAGTATAATATACTTTTCAAAAATAAGTCTTTTTTTGTTTTATTGTTTTGAATTTACTTGGTTTTTTTTTACATTTTGTTTTATTAAAAGATCTATTTACCATTTTCCTATCCAAAAATGTATACGCTCACAATAATCGATTTTTTGAATTTTGATAAATACAAAAGCAGCCGGATCTTTAATAAATATAATATTTTCAAAATATTTTTATATAGCTGCACATGGAAGTGGGAGCTAGAGTTGACTATACCGTTTTTGAAGTCGACAATAATGCGTTACAACAAATCAATAAATTTACTTATTATTATTTTTCAAATATTTTATAAATTTAGTTAAGATTTTTTAATAATTTTGAATAATTTGGAGACAATTTTTATTTACGCTTAGCAAACAATTATTTTATTTAACAATTTTAAATAAACAACATTTATTTATTACCGGCCGAGGCTTAATCCGCTGCTCCAAGCCAACATCAAATAAATAAAAGAAAATTATTCTTCACAATCACCACTTAAAGCCGCCGTGTTAAATTCGGCAATGACCTATTGATTTAATGTGCGAAATTATTATACTAATTTTCAGGACTCTACTTTCTAAAGTCTTCACATTCACTTATATTATAGTTCGAACAAACGTTGGGTCGTATTTAAATATATTGATCGATATAAATTTAATACAACAATTATATTTTCATTATAAAAAATGTTTATCAATATTTATTTTCAATTTTATGTAGATATATCTTTTATAATTTTGTTGGCACACACCGATTGATATGCGCACAAATTTAACATATAAATTACAAAATAATATTTGTTAATTTGACTGTAAAATTTACTAAAATTGTCTTTTAATTGCATATTTTTTGGCACAAGGTATTGCATTTGTGCAACTATAATTTTTTTAGAAATAAAAAGTGAATAGCAACTTACAACTTTTAAATTTTGTAATAATCGATTAAAATTTGAACCTTGTTTGTACATTGACATTTTTTTATATTAAATTTTTCTTACTTACTTTTTTTTACAATAGGACCTAAATGTATATATAAACTAGAAAGGCAGGGCTATAGCCGGCGTAACCGCCTATAGAAAATCCTGTACTCAATCCAAAACTGAATATATTCTTTTGTTGCTTTTATATTTTGTATTCATAAGGATATCTCAAGAAAAAAAATTTTTTTTTTTAGTAAACGCCATTTTTCGGCCTTTTGTTCCTATGGCATCTATCATATAGTAAACCGATATTTATCATATTCGGGAAAATGATTGGATATTACCTAAAATTATTAAATCCCAAATTTGGTCACGACATATTTAAAAACAAAAAAGTTTTTCTCAGTAAATGTTGCTTTTCGGCCGATCGTTCAGCTATATGATATAGTAAACCGATATATATAATATTAATATATGTAATTGGACATTAGCAAAAATTATTAAATCCAAAATTTGGTAACGATATCTTGAAAAACAAAACGGTTCTTATGGCACCTATATGTTATAGGTCAAATATCGAAAAAAAAAAAAATTTTGCTTGTTATGCCTATGGATTGGGCGAGTCTTCGTGCCAAATTTGGTGATTGTAGGTCTTACCGTTTCCGAGATCCGTTTGTTCATACAGACAGACAGACAGACGGTCATGGCTAGATCGACTCGCCTTTCGATGCTGATCAAGAATATATGTACTTTGTGGGGTCTGACACGCCTCCTTCTTGCCGTTACATACATTTGCACAACTTTAATATACCCTTTACCATTTTTTGGTACGGAGTATAAAAATGCACATACTTTTAGCGAACTTTATAGATTGTCGATTTTTTATTATGACTGTAAAATACAGATTTTTCAGAAAAAAAGTTCAAAGCAGTTGTTTTTCAACTTCCATTTCATTTTACTTTATAAAATGCAAAGTAATAATATAGAATTTCTTTTTATACAATTACAGACTCTTCTTATAGGTTATACTAAACTGAATACATCCTATTAAAATTACAATGCTTTACACTTGAATTAAAGCATTGTAATTTTAATAGGATCAGTGATTTCAAGTAAATTGGTTGTATATTGCTCTTTTCTTATATAAATGTGCAAGCGATTTGTAAAATTTTTTATTTCTACAAAATTTGATAATTTAAATATATGTATATATTTTGCACAATTTGAAAACATCTTAATCTCCTCCGTTTTTTAAATAAGATTTAACATTAGTGAAGTTCTGTTTTTTTTTTTAATTTTTGTATACTTAGAAATTTTTTTTATTTGTAAACAACCAAGCAAAGCAAAAGTACAACTTACAGTAATACAATTATGTATTATAACAAGTATGAGGCTCTAACGAACATATTGATTTGATATTCTTGGTGTATCAGCTAAAAAAATCTTTTTAAGTTACAGTTAATTTTATTTATATTATAATTTTTTTTTTTAATAGTCATATCACTTTATTATTATTATTATTGTTTTCTAGGCGTTAATCAGCACTCAGTTTGTGCTATGAGACACTTGGTGTATATTTATATAATCTATGTGTTTAATTTAAAGTACATACAATGGTTTTTAAAAACATATTTAAAATTTCTGATTACAAAGTTAATCAGATTTTTTTTTTTAAATCTGTAGTTTGCTCCACTTGTTTTTTTTTTGTTGCAAATCAATAATTTTTCATTGCATATGTGGGAAAATACGTTTGACCTTTGTTAGTTTAAAACTGTTTACAATTTTAGTTGATTCTCTTTGCGCATTATTACTTCTTATATGAAAATTAAAATAAGCGAATCTAATATAAATAAATTTTAAATACATACATTTTTTTAAGTATAATTGAGATTTATTTGTAAGCACCCAATAATAATTATAAGTAAGCACTCAAAATATTTTCGAACTGTCACTGCACTTTTTGTCAAATGAATGCTAAATATATTTATGTCATATTTCTATCACATTTCTATCATAATTTAAAATGGAAGTTGTATTTCAAGAAATAATAACAGGGTATCAATTCAAACAGCGGATATTAAGCTAAATTATCACTGTAAATCAATTTTAATACACATGAGGATATATGTGATTCATCATTAATGTTATATATGTATGTAAAGTTTAAAAATCTAATTTGTACAGCATTTGAATAGAGTTGCACAAGAGTTTATAAACTAGTATATCTTAAATAACAATTTGCACAAACTTCTAAACAAAATTTAGAATTCTCGATTAAATATGCACTTTTTATATGCATTTTCATGATAAAAAAGTGATATTTTACACGTAAATCAGTTTTTAGATACCTTTTAAAGTAATTTTACATTGATATTAAAATTGGCAATGCAAATATTTATCAAGATCAATTAATGCATCAAACCACTTTATGCAGACAAACAAATCGCTTGATCGTATTAGACTCCCACTACAAAGAGCACAAAACGATCCACCGCACAAATATTCACTACTTGAAATATGTATTATAAAAAACATGAAAGTATGAATCTATATTACACATATAGGTATTCAGTTTTTACATTTTAATAAATTTACTTCTTTAAAAAATGTCTGAATGGTTTATCTTTTGACACTATTCATAAAGTTTATTGCCTTGATTTTTGGAAGGTAAATGAATACATGCGTATTATGTTTTGAGTGTAAATTTTGTCTAAGTATTTTAAGACTTAAGGATATATATATAAATTTAAACTAACAATATTAATGAAAAATAGTTTTGAAATATCGGCTAAAATATAAGTGATTTTCTAACAAATTTTCATTCAAATTTTTTCATTTGTTTTAATACAATATATAATAATATATGTAGATAAATAATAATTTAAATATAATTTATTGGAATTTTCTTTGATAAGTATATGTTTATATCTTACAATAAACATTTTTTTTCGTTAAAATCAATGACGCTTTCTATGTCCGCTTTATAATTCCAAGAATATTGCGGCACATTTTTTTTTTTATTGCATGTCGATCATTTGCTCGATTGATCACTTTACATAAGAAGATTATTTCCAAACTATAGTGTAGATAAGATACAGTTAATGGCATGCATGATAAATCGCATAATTATTGCATATTACAAGAACCGCCGAAAAATGCTTGCATGTGTTTTAGGAATACAGTTTTTTCTAACGTTTATACTGTTACTAAGATGCAAGAAATAACCATTTTATATGTATAGGTAATCAAAATATTTTATAAAATGTTGCAAAAAAAAAAAGTCAAATATTAGAATAGTCATTTAAAAGATGTCACTTAAATATTGAACTGTATTTTGAAAAGAAGAAAAAAATGTGTGCAATATATATTTTAAACTTTAAATCAGTCCAAAAAGTTAACTATCAAAGAATCCATTTTTTTGTTGGTTTTTGCACAGAGCAAATGGTAAACTCCATATAAATTAATTAATTTTTGATATGTTAACATCTTAAGCCTCAGTAGAGTGAATTTGAAATTTAATGCAAAATCGGGTTATCGTCTCGCATGCTAAAATCGCGTTAGATTCCCGCATGCAAAAATCGCGCATCACTGAAGTTGCGTTATGATAGCGTACGTTTTCTTGCTAGGTAAACAAATGTGTGCTTGTTGTACACCAATGAACTCTGTGTGAAAAAAATCAAAATAAAAACTTTAACACATCTCCGGATGTGTTCGGATAAAGAGTAGATTTTGTGTCTGGAAATCAATGTCTGTACGTTCAGTATTAAAAAGTGATAAAAATATTTCAGCATATGTTTTTAAACAAAAAAATGTCTATCTTGGGGGTGACTAAATTTTTATTCTAATTTTTGAAGCTGATAAACTTATTTGTATTTTACGAAATAGAAATACAAATACATTTTTTTTTCATCAATTATTTTGTATGCTCAAAAATAAATATATGTAAATTTAAATATTATTTATTAAATGTTTTTTATTCAACATTGCTAATAGAGGGTGTGCCAACAAATAAATTTGTTATTTAACTGTTATTATACCAAACCAAAAAAATGCATATTTAAATAACTATAATACTTTTATCTCTTTCATTTTTTTAACAAACGTTTGCTTGGCCACTCGCTCTCTATCTCTGTTTCGTGAACTTATTGCACATTTTTGTATTCAACAAAAATCGGAATGATTTTTTTTATCACTTTTTTGATGTGAAATCTCCAATAATTCTTTTGACTTTTAAAAACAAATTATTTGCGAAATTTGATTTTTGAACGCAACATTAATGGATGATGGTTATTTTCACTAAATTTTGAATCATTTTAGAGAAAAAGAGTGAGTATTCTTAGTGAGTTATAACTGTAAAAATGTATATGAATGTTAATACTAAAAACTTAAAGCAATCAAACTTATAAAATATTTGGTAATCATGTTATTACTTGTGTATTGTTATTTTCCCATTAAAGTGGTACAAATTTTATACACTTAAAATCTATTGTTTTTTGAACTTCTTTTTTAATACACAGTATTCTAGCACTGAGAATTTTTATTCTATATATATATATATATGTAATACATATATACATATATTATAATATATATTTAACATAACTGAAATGTTTACATTTTGATGCTTACAAGTTTGTTTTTGCAAACAAAGTGTTTTTAACCCTTTATTTAAAAATTTGTAAAAATTTGCTCTTATATTTCTCATTTTGTATAAAAAATTATTGCATACATATTTTAGAAAGAAATGAACTGCACTTGATTTCAATTACAGCACTTTTAAAGTCTTATATACAACTTTAATTTTTGTAATGTGGTGATGTTATTGATAAGTTATAAGAATAAATTTACATATGTAAGTTAAATAAGATACAATTTAAATTATGTATTAAATACATAAGATTACAAAAACTTATCAAGTTAAGTATTTAATAATAAGATTATATTCAAGTCATTAAGTACACATCAGTAATAATAATCTTAAAGTTTAGATAGTTCGATTAGAAAAATTTATAAGCTTGTTGATTTCTTTTTGCACCACATTTAGTGCCTGGCGACCCCCAAGATGTAAAGGCAACTCCTCTTAACTCAACAGCAATTCACGTTTCTTGGAAACCTCCATTAGAAAAGGATCGAAATGGTATAATAAGAGGTTATCACATTCACGTCCAGGAGATTCGAGATGAGGTAATTGTTTATTTGTGATAAAGCAATCTTAAATTTTAAATATAACTTATTATTAAATGTTGGTAAAAACTAGGGTAAAGGTTTCCTAAATGAACCTCTAAAGTTTGATGTGGTGGATGCCCTCGAACATAATGTTAGCGGATTGCAACCAGATACTAAATATTCGATTCAAGTCGCAGCTTTAACCAGAAAAGGTGACGGCGATCGTAGTGCTGCTATTATTGCTAAAACTCCTGGTGGAGTTCCTATTCGTCCAACAGTAAGTCTTAAAATAATGGAACGAGAACCGATAGTATCGATTGAACTGGAATGGGAGCGACCCGCACAAACTTATGGTGAATTGCGTGGCTATCGATTACGTTGGGGTATTAAAGATCAAGTATTAAAAGAAGAAATTCTGTCGGGACCACAAGTCACAAAGAAACGATTTAATGACCTTGAACGTGGCGTTGAATATGAGTTTCGAGTGGCAGGAAACAATCATATCGGAATTGGACAAGAAACAGTGAAAATATTTCAAACACCGGAAGGGACTCCAGCAGGTCCACCATCAAATATAACAGTACGCTTTCAGACCCCTGACGTAGTTTGTATAACTTGGGATTCACCGAAAAGAGAACAACGTAATGGTTTAATAACTCGTTATGATGTTCAATTTCATAAAAAAATCGATCATGGTCTTGGCTCAGAACGCAATACGACGCTTCGCAAAGCTGTATTTACTAATCTTGAAGAAAACTCCGAATATGTTTTTCGTGTACGGGCTTACACTAAACAGGGAGCAGGCCCATTTAGTGAAAAGTTATTCGTTGAAACGGAACGCGATATGGGTCGAGCGCCAATGTCAGTGCAGGCTGTAGCTACCTCGGAACAAACAGCAGAAATTTGGTGGGAACCAGTTCCATCGCGAGGTAAATTACTCGGCTACAAGATTTTTTATACAATGACTGCGGTCGAGGATCTAGATGATTGGCAAACAAAAACTGTAAGTCTTACGGAATCTGCTGATTTAGTAAACTTAGAGAAATTTGCGCAATATGCTGTAGCAATAGCAGCTCGATTTAAAAATGGATTGGGACGTTTAAGCGAAAAAGTTACTGTGAAAATTAAACCCGAGGATGTGCCACTCAATTTAAGAGCACATGATGTAAGCACTCACTCTATGACTCTAAGTTGGTCCCCTCCGATTCGACTAAATCCTATTAATTATAAAATATCATTTGACGCAATGAAAGTTTTCGTAGATTCACAGGGTTTTTCACAAACACAAATTGTTCAAAAACGGGAAATAATTTTAAAGCATTATGTCAAGACTCACACTATTAATGAATTGAGCCCATTCACTACCTATAATGTTAACGTTAGCGCAATACCCTCCGATTACACATACCGTCCTCCTACAAAAATTACAGTGACTACTCAAATGGCAGCTCCGCAACCGATGGTTAAGCCAGACTTCTATGGCGTTGTCAACGGAGAAGAAATATTGGTAATATTACCTCAAGCATCTGAGGAATATGGACCAATTTCACATTACTACTTAGTTGTCGTACCTGAAGATAAATCAAATTTACATAAAAACCCTGATCAGTTTTTGACAGAAGATTTGTTGCCTGGTAAAAATAAACCGGAAAGACCAAATGTGCCATATATTGCAGCGAAATTTCCTCAACGTTCCATCCCATTTACTTTTCATCTCGGATCTGGTGACGACTATCACAACTTTACAAATCGTAAACTGGAAAGAGATAAACGATATCGTATATTTGTTCGGGCTGTTGTGGATACCCCTCAAAAGCATCTTTATACATCAAGTCCATTTTCAGAATTTTTATCATTAGATATGCGAGAAGCTCCACCTGGAGAGCGGCCTCACCGACCAGATCCAAATTGGCCTTCAGAACCGGAGGTTTCTGTTAACAGAAACAAAGATGAACCGGAAATATTATGGGTAGTTTTACCTTTAGTTGCTGCATTTATCGTTTCAACTACGCTCATTGTCTTTTATATTATTCGTCGACGAACACAACCATGTAAAACACCTGAACAAGCTGCAGTTACTCGTCCATTAATGGCTGCTGATCTTGGAGCTGGGCCAACGCCAAGTGATCCCGTTGATATGCGCCGTTTAAATTTTCAAACGCCAGGAATGATTTCTCATCCACCTATTCCTATATCAGAATTTGCTAATCACATCGAACGTCTAAAAATAAACGACAATCAGAAATTTTCACAAGAATACGAAAGTATAGAACCAGGCCAACAATTTACTTGGGATAATTCTAACTACGACTATAATAAGTCTAAAAATAGGTATGCAAACGTTACCGCTTATGATCACTCACGAGTACAGTTACCACATATTGATGGACTTGTGGGATCAGACTACATCAACGCTAATTTCTGTGATGGATATCGTAAACACAACGCTTACATCGCTACACAAGGACCACTGCAAGAGACATTTTCCGATTTTTGGCGAATGTGTTGGGAATTAAAAACAGCGACAATTGTTATGATGACCCGTCTAGAGGAGCGTACACGTATAAAATGTGACCAATATTGGCCTTCTCGTGGCACTGAAACGTATGGCCAAATATTTGTGACAATTACAGAAACTCAGGAGCTTGCAACATACAGTATACGTACTTTCCAGTTATGTCGACAAGGTTGCAGCAGCGAGCGTCGTGAAATGAAGCAGTTACAGTTTACAGCTTGGCCAGACCATGGTGTTCCAGACCATCCTGCTCCTTTTTTGCAGTTTCTACGACGTTGTCGTGCTTTGACTCCGCCAGAATCTGGTCCAGTCATAGTACACTGTTCGGCAGGTGTGGGTCGTACGGGTTGTTATATTGTAATCGACTCGATGTTAGAACGTATGAAGCATGAAAAAATAATTGATATATACGGGCACGTTACTTGTTTACGGGCTCAACGAAATTACATGGTTCAAACTGAAGATCAGTACATATTTATACATGACGCTATTTTAGAGGCTATCATTTGTGGGCAAACAGAGGTTCCGGCTCGTAATCTGCACACACATTTGCAAAAATTGCTAACAACTGAACCCGGCGAGAGTATTACCGGCATGGAAGTTGAGTTTAAAAAATTAACAAATGTTAAAATGGATTCATCGAAATTCGTGACAGCTAATTTGCCATGTAATAAGCACAAAAACAGATTAGTGCACATTCTACCATATGAATCGAGCAGAGTATACTTGACTCCCATACATGGTGTTGAAGGGAGCGACTATGTTAATGCAAGTTTCATTGATGGCTACCGTTATCGGTCAGCTTATATAGCTGCACAAGGACCTGTGCCAGACACAGCTGAAGATTTTTGGCGAATGTTGTGGGAACACAACTCCACAATTGTAGTGATGTTAACAAAACTAAAAGAAATGGGTCGAGTAAGTAAAAAATTGTAAAATGAACCATAAAATTTGTACTTAAAATTTTTACAGGAAAAGTGCTTCCAGTATTGGCCACATGAACGTTCCGTACGTTATCAGTATTATGTTGTCGATCCAATTGCTGAGTATAACATGCCGCAGTATAAATTAAGAGAGTTTAAAGTGAGTTATAAAATAAAACTCGTTTGCAAGTAATGTTTGGTTTTATAATTATCCTAACATATTAATAATATACTTAACAGGTAACCGATGCTCGAGATGGTTCTTCTAGAACTGTACGCCAATTTCAATTTATCGATTGGCCAGAGCAAGGAGTACCAAAGTCGGGAGAAGGCTTTATTGATTTTATTGGCCAAGTGCATAAAACTAAAGAGCAGTTTGGTCAAGATGGACCAATCACCGTTCATTGTAGCGCTGGTGTAGGGCGCACTGGCGTCTTTATTACTCTTAGTATTGTACTCGAGCGAATGCAGTATGAAGGCGTGTTAGATGTCTTCCAGACTGTACGTATTTTGCGTGCCCAACGACCAGCAATGGTGCAGACAGAAGTAAGTATTGTGCATACTTAAACTTGGAATTATTAATTATACATTAAATCATTATTTAGGATCAATACCACTTTTGCTATCGTGCTGCTTTGGAGTATTTGGGTTCATTTGATAACTATACAAATTAAAATGCTGCTACCAAAATGAAAAGACATTCCTAAGCTGAAAGTCAATTTTTTTATAATGGATACTTAATAATATCTGAAGCGCAAATATGCATTCTTTAATTTTTAGTATTAAAGCAAGCAACTGCCCTGCCCTTTAAGTTAAGAATAAGTTTTAGATCTATTTTTAGTAAAATATCATACTTTAAGAATTCATTTCTATAGTTCTTAGGCTTATCGTTAAACTGCTTAAACTAATATAATATGTTCTTTAAATTATTATGTTTTAGGAACTTGGAAAGACTGTTAAACATTATCATTGTTGCATGAGGAAATTTATGATATAACTTTATGGCATTCGCATTAATATAAGCAGCTATCAAAGTAGTAATAGTAACACAATACACCTTTGGAGAGATAGTTGAATCTCAAAACTTATTCTAAATTTATTTGAAAATTATTGCTTTATACTTTATCCACTAAAAAGAGATTTAATATATGACTGATATTAATTTATTTGAAATAGTTATGAATCTACAGTGATGCTTTAAAAAAAACTTTAATCCATTTTAAAATGTGATTTAAATTAAAATTGCAGTTTTCGGACTGACGAATGTATGTTTTGCCAATTGTTTCTTATTAATATTTCATAACTCTAATATTCGTTTTACTTTCGACAAATTTACTCGCCAACTAAACACAAATAGTTTTATCGTTTGGAACCACACACCGTGTGTGTTAGACATTGTCCACGGAACACGGCAGTTAATGTCGAAAATAAAGGATTGGTTCCCACTAGCTATATTAGCTATAAGACCGAGTCGTTTGCTAAATAATTTTTCATATAATCACATTCCTTCTTCGAGCCAATCTTTAATGTGCTGACTTTATTTATTTACAGAAATTTAAATTTTGTTATCTAATAATGCTTTTGTAATTAGTAGGCTCAACAAATGTCCTAATTTTTTTGTTTAATTAGATGAAATTATGTTTCGTGTTAGTATGACTTTAGTTTTAATTTTTTAAGCAGTACTATATTTTCGATTACGCGAGACAATACTAATTTAATCGACATTTTTTGGTTTTGGATTTCAGTTTTAAATTTTCATGTCTTATTTTTCAGTATCGCGTATAAAAACATGAAAAACTGTATATAATTATTGAAAATATAAATTCTTTTGTATATACAAAGCAGATTATAATTACATATTATTTTACAAACGATAAATACTCAAAATAAGATTGTTTGTGTAATATACAAATTTTTGTTTATTGTTTACATGTTCAAGAAACACAAAAATAGGCAGCGAAATATTTATTATTTAACGTATTACAAATTTTAATTATTATTTATAAAATGTAATTATATATTGTAAATATCAAACACTTTAAAAGTAGTGTTATTAGATTTAAAAAAAAAAATACATTGAGCGAGTTGATGTTAGCAAATGTGTTCAGAAAAAAATTTTATAATAAAATACACCGGATAATAAATATGTCACATAGTTATCAATATTACAACATATATAAAACAACCTGCGTAAAATATTAGTACTATATGAAGATACATGCATATATGTTTTTTTAATAAAATAATTAATTTGTAGAACAAGGGTTCAAGAAAAATAAATAGTTATTCTCTTCATTGATACAATAAATCAATTCATACAAATGTAAAAACATATATATAAATCTTATATATACGTACTTATATATACATATAAATAAGAAATTGTTATAAAGTTATCTATTTTTTAAATATGTCCTGCTTTTAACACTTAGTTGCTAGATTCTAAAGTTAGATATTTTAAAATAATTCTGTTGTCTTTATAATTTAAAACAAAAACATTTCAAAAAATACAAATTCGAAATTATTTTTTAAGTTTAACGATATAAATAAATCAAAATTAAAATCACCTACAAAAGTTAATCTTAAAATGGTGTTTCGATTCAACGGCAGTTCAACGAGGTGTATCTGGTTCTCGCTGTGTCCTGAGAGTGCATGGGCATGGCCGTTGCTTTTGCGATTGATGGGCGTGAGCACGGCGTCAATTGTCAGCTCAGAGAGCTGTTTCTATTATTGTGGCCGTTGCTGTCGTCAGCGGAGTGGCTCAAAATATGCATAGCATCGGCTTGTGTGATTTTTGTGCGATTCTTTTTCGGTGGCAGCGTGATGGGCTGTTTCGGGCTGTCATCGGTCTTCAACGCATTGGCCGGCAGTTTCTCCTACTTTAAGTAATTTTCTGCGAGTAGCTGCTGCTGTTGTTGGTTGGTTGCTTTTATGCGGCTGAGTATCTTCTCGGGCAGTATCTGTACAAATTTTTGCGAGAAATGGGAGAAAGCGAAAAGCTAAGTTGTTAGCTCAAAAATTTAAAAGTTCGTTTCTATGTTGATCACTTAACAGCATGTTTACATTAACAGATTCCGATTTTCGACAATCTGAAATGGCAAACTAGGCAAATACACTGCGTGAATCTGTTAATTAGCATTTCGATTGATGAATGTTAACAAGTCTTTTTTTCAAAGTGTACTTCGAGTTTACTCAAGTATACTAGTAGTGTACTAGTTTTTTGTAATACGCAAATACTTCTGCATAAAATTGACGGCATGGTGTTTAAAAGTTTTTGCAGTCGAAACGCGAATGCAGAAGTTGTGTGTTTGTGTCCGCCGGCACAGCACTGAAGGCCAGACGGACAGGGGCTAAATTTTAAATTCGCGTCCATGACCGTCATATGTGCAAAAGCGATTGTCCATCACTATGATGATGCACATTTCCCAACCTGTTGACCACTGGGACGACGTCATATTCTATGGTGAGTCGAAAATGATTTCTATTACAATGTTACACCGAATAGATAGTGGCTCAGGCCGTTAACAGCAGTAGAAAATCGCATCATTATTTCAACTGCAAAGTGCGGTGCGGCACTGCAAAGCGTTTGGTATGTAGTATGGCTTGCCGAACTGTTTCATGGGAAACAACTATGTCACATCATTCCTTAAGCTTAAAAAGCAAACTTTTTAGTTTTGACCCTGGATTCGTTGTCATTACGCGCTCTGCCCAATTTTTGATTTCGTAATTTTTGATTTAGTGCCACCTGTGGGATGCTTTGGCTCCAATTTCCCTTCGTTTTTAGCTTGATTTATTAGGCAGGCCGCGCAAGCACTTGCAACAACAAGCAAGCAAGCGAACTTTGTTGAAGAATTCTTATTCTATCCTATCACCTATAGTAGGTGATTTAGCGTATTTCTTTCAAATGGCATCTTGTTGTTGTTGTTGTTGTTCGGGAAAACAATAAGAAGAAGAGTACTGCGGTTGTATCGGTGTGTATGAGTTTTATCCTCAACACAACAATTCATCCTCATATAATTAAATTACTATTTTAATTTAATTTGAGTAATATTCACGGGTTTTTACTTTTTGACTCCTTACGTTGAGTACCACTGTATTACTATTTCCAAAAACATCTTTACATTTACTTTAAGCATCTGCATCAAGTGGAATTTATGACACCCCCTGCAAAGTTTGTACATTTGATTGTTTATTTGACTTATTCTAATCAACTTTCACAATATGCTGCGTTATCTTAAACGCACAGATAAGTTGATACACATGTATTTTTAGGTTGCTATCTTCACACTACAAGTGTGTGTGTTTAAATGTGTTTTGCTGAGGGTGAGTTTTAAATACAGTTATGTTACTATATGAAGGTGAGGTTTTATCCTCAACACATAATTACTAACAACAACAACATTGCGTAGGCTGTTTTTTGTAGGGTTATATATTGAAAGAACTCCCTGGCGAACGCTTGGCCGAGCTAATTGGTGGTCGACGCGTCTTTGGCCACTCTATGGTATGGGCAAATTTGCTACTGGAATGTTCTGTTGATGAGAATCTTAGAAGGTAAACATGCAAAATTCCTTTTGCTTTTGTCTGTTATAAATATGTTTTAGCCGAATTACATATTTCAAATTCACCGTATTCACATATTGTATATGTAATTTTGACATAATGAATTTTTACAGGAATGAAACATGCTGCAGCTGGTAAAGTAACGTGATTATTTTTGCAAATATAACAGCTTGTATGTATATATATACTAGCAATCCCGGCGCACTTCGCTTCGCGTGTACATGTTTTTCATTGTCCAATTATTAATTCCTTCAAATATCCTAATTAGAATCTGATAAAATAATTTACATATATTATACTACAAAAAAAAAAAAACAACAAACACAATATTTATAAGCAGCGACGAAACTCTGCTCTGTGAGCATAGTTCGGCTATTCTTTCGGCTTTTCGTTCGGCAAGACAACAAAGTCGTCGTACAATAAAATATAAGCAATAAACGTACGAACGTTTTTATGTTGTTTGATTTGTTGTATTTGTAATAACTTAATACTAAAAAAAAACATATTTAATTTAAAAAAACTGAAAAAGTAAGTATGCCACTCAGTTGGTAATAATAAATGTGATTTTATAAAAAAAAAATTATTAAAATCGGTTCAGTATATTTTGTTTGAAAGCGTGACAAAATTCACAATATTCACGCAAACGCAAAAACGTCATAAACGTATAAACTAAAAAATTATAAAATTGGTTTCTTGAACTAATAATGTCTATAGACACGAAAATTTTAATAAAGTAAAAGTCCAAAAACTGATATTCGTGGTAAAATTTTAGTTAATAAAAAAATAATTTAAAAGCCTATGGCTTTGTTACAGATACGCATATGCATACAATGCAATTTATTTATGCATGAAGCCACTATATAAATTACTATTCATACTAAATAATCTGATCTCCTGCCGTAGTTAAATATTTTGTTAGGGAGCGTAATAAAACGAAAGTATTATAAGTTTTTCAAAAAGTTTGTAGCCCACAGCTCTCAGCTGAAATTTTGCACAAAGTTCTCTTTTCCCCATACGCTGCAAATCTGTCGAAATCTGGAATGTCGACTAATATGAAATCTTCAACATCGCCACTTTCCTCGAATGGCTCGAATTTGAGTCAGATATCCGATACTGCGATTGTTCAAATGAATCCATGCAATGTATGTTTAAGCAATCAAAAATCATTTTTATTATTGCGCCCATGTAATCATGTTAATATTTCTAATGCTTGTTGGGATCAACTTGAGCAACATGCCAACAATCAATTAAATAATAATAAGAATAATAATGTAAATGAAGATCAAAATCCTAATTGTCCAAGCTGTAATTAGCGAGTTGAAGAAGCTATTCGCAACATTTTTATCTGTAAGTAAAGAATAATAGACATAAAATATATAATTAGTAAAGATGTTGTTTTTATTTTGTTTTAATTTGACAATTGCAATCGATTTAGGAACAAGTTATAACGCTGAAAGCCAGTCTCTTCGATTACGATATAACCTGCACTTAGCTTTGACATGTCCAATTCACAATTATACAATGAACACACAGCATAAAAACGACATAACTCCGCGCGGAAATAAGACGTTTGAAAACGATTTATTATAATCCAGTGGTCTTCCCAGTGGCAGCAAACATTTCCACCAGATCCTATACACTTTTACTCAACTGGTGGTTGTAGTATACCAGCTGAACAACATCAAACGATAATATCTGTCCTGGCATATTCAAATCAAATTAAATCTCTTAATAGTGCGTACAAAGCCAAAATTCATAAAAAACTTACTTAAAAATTCCAAGAAAAGCACAAAGCAAAGAGAACACTTAACAGAATTTCAGGGAATAATAAAGGCTCCCGCATACAAAAATTTCAACTTGTATAAGATGCGGCCTCTATATGATTAACAGTCTCTGTGGTATCAGTCTCTATGAATTATTTAGTTTCTTCTTTTTTTTGGCAATGAACGCTTTATAAAAAAAAATAAAGAAAATTTGATTTGTGCATAATAAGGCACACACGAAAAAGAGTAGCAGGAAAAATGTATATACAAGGTGAGTTCCAAAGTAAACAGGACTTTTTGAATCTAGCGCCCTCTAGTGGCGCCATCTATATGTCAACTGGTGCGTTAGACTCTGCTATCGTTTATCGACTTCCAGTAACAGACAAAAACATACTGACACTTAAAACGCAATAACCTCACTTCCAATAGATGAAATGTCATGAAATTTTTACTGGAAGTCGATAAACGATAGCAGATTCTAACGCACCAGTTGACATATAGATGGCGCCACTAGAGGGCGCTAGATTCAAAAAGTCCTGTTTACTTTGGAACTCACCTTGTATAAACAATAAAATTAAAAAATTACTACCGTACACTTTTGCTGTCCGTTATTACATTAAGTTTTAGACATTACTATGTCCCGACGTAATTGCTTGGATGGCAGTAACTTGAACCAGTTTACTGAGGTTTCGGTTTG
>JBAMBQ010002105.1:0-14431 GCA_037044495.1 Stegana nigrithorax
ATACCTCAGCTTACACCAAAAGTTTGCATCGTCCCATTTCAAGAATGTGTTCAGCTTCAGATACGCCTTCAATTCGTCATCAAATGGTTCAAAGTTCTCGACCTCCTTGTAGAGAATGATAATGAGTCGTCTGCGGCGCTCTTCCATCGACGCTTGATAGGCCAAGCGAAACTCCATGCGACCCCAATCCGAAGCCAAAAAGTTCGGAGATAACACAATGATGACCCTTTTCGATTCAGCAACACTCTGTGCAATACTCTGAGGTATGTATTCGCCTATCAGCCAATCACGATCATGCAAACAACAACGATATGAGCGTGGACCGTTCTCCAACTTCGGCACTAACTCGTTAATCATTTCTTCATCCTTCGTGGAGTACGATACAAAAGCATCGTACTTTTTGTCCTTATCGAGATCCTCTTCGGCTACAAACCACATGCAGCAGTCGTGTTCATACAGCCAAATCATAATTGATTGCTTATAGATGACAGCCAAAATGATTAGAACAAATAGGACCACAATCGATGCGATGGTGCAGCCCATTAGTGTCGATGAAAATGTTATTGAGTTTGTATTTTTACTTGAGCAAAGTAGATCTTCATCTAGTTCGATCATGATTTTATATTTACCTAAGAAAATGCAACGCATATTAGGATCTATTATGCGTATTTTCTGATTTTTTATGAAGTTAATCATTGGCTTAGATTCGCAATCGCATAGCCAAGGATTGTCATCGAGTGTAAGATTAACCTCATGCGCTTCAAAGAAATTCAAAACATCTGCACTGAGAGACGTCAATTGATTGCGCCTTAGATCGAGATATGTTAATTTAAGCGGCAGTTGGGACACTTTAAGAGTCGTGAGTTGATTGTGTGCTGCATACAGTTCAGTCATCTCTGCATAGCCAGGCATCTGAATATTTGGTAAAGTGCTTAGATTTTGATATTCGAGGTGCAGTTTCGTGGGACCCACAGTCACTGTTGGCAATGCAGTGAGTTGTAGCTTGTCTTTGGTTTTATCTGCTTTACAATTGATATGAAAATATTCTGGTTGAATATTCACTTTGCATTCACACCCAATTGGACATCGGCGACCATGTTTATCTTGTACGAAGGCACAAAAATGGTCGAAATCACTGCATTTGACGACTGTTGTGTTGAAGGCTGAATTCTCACAATCATCAAATTTAGAAAACTTCACAAATAGCAATTTTTGAGTGTTTACCGTCAGACCACCTGGTTCAATTTTATTGAAGGCAATGTTCAAATAAGTCAAGTGCGGTAAAACTGGCGATTTTCTATAGAAATACTTAATGATTAGCATGACAAAGCAAACATATGAGCCATTTTACACATAAGTACACATACTTACAACTCAAGACGAGTCAACTTATTATAAGTTAAATCCAGATATTTCAATTTCCTTGTATTCGTAAATAATTTTTCATCCAGGGCTTTTAATCCATTAAATCTTAATTCCAAGTATTTTAGTTCATTTTGATCACAAAACAAATCATCGGGAAAATAATTCAACATTCGATTACCAATTATTGATAATTCTATTAAGTTAGTTGCCCCTCGAAAGAATTCCTTCTCTATGCCCAATGGAAACGTATTTGATAATTCGATCTTCCGTATTTTGAAACTAATTAGATTTCCGATTAATTTGCGTTTCAAACTGCAGTCATATATGCTTTTCCAAATAAATGTTGTCACGTTCTTTAGTGGCGAAAATAATTCATTCGACAAATCGTTTATATCATTAAGGTGAGATGTGACTTCAAGTAAGTTTAAACTTAGCGCATTTTGTTTTAATATATTTACATCTATGGGTAAATTTCGTAACACAATTTGAAGTGCTTGTGGATTTTCGTTCACATTTACCATGTTATATATGAATTCATTTTGATTTTCTTGTGCGGACAGAAGTAGATTCACTTTCTTCACTCCAAGTGATTTTACCATTTCATTTGGAGCAAAAGATCCAACAAAATTACAATTAATTATTTTCAACTGATCCATACTGCCCATATATCCCCAGCGATTCAAATCGTAAAAAAAATCCTTGAAAAACCCATTTTCGCATTTTACGCTCCAGTAATAATCACTTACTGAAACCGTAACATTGAGTCCGCTTTCACAATTTATTATATAATTATATTCATAAATAGAATCAATGTCAGCGTCCTCTTTTGTACATGAGCAGTCTGTGCGCAAATATTTGCAGTAACCATCTAATGGATTAGCAGTCAATGCGCCTTCACTTTGAAGCCAGAACTCAGCCAAGCAAAAGACTTGTAACAAATATGTAAACCATTTTGACATTTTTTAAGAAATATTCTATAACTACAGCCAAGTACTTAATAAAATCAACTGAAAATAAAATTAAAATATGCAAATTTAATGATTCGAAATCACAGAACTCATTTCGGTCCACACTTATTCATTAAGTTCGCATATCAGCTTAGGTCATAATAAGTTCCACCCAAGATTATAAACAATAGGTACGAGGGCAGTTTGGTATGTTTACGACTTTTTGAATTTCCCGTCTAGTAACTTTAAATGCAACACTGCTCCAGTCAACTACCATCTGTTAAAAGATTAATGTCAAATGTCATGCAAGCTGCGTCACTTAGTTTGTGTTTTACAGCTTTTGAAAGCTGGAAACCTCGTGAATCGCGATGAAAATGAAATTTCGTGTTTTGCGCCGTTTCGTAATCATGGACGAAACAGTGATCCATCACAACACACAGATACCACGGATCAGACAAAGCAATCGACTTCTGCGAGTGAAAGTGCATTATGAAGTTGCCAGCTTTAATAACTCCAAAACACAATCTAAATGACACAGTATGCTCAACGTTTGACGTTAGTCTATTAACAGATTGTAGTGCGGGAAATTCAAAAAGTCACAGACTTATAAAACTGCCCTTGTACCTATTGCGTATAATCTTAGATGAAATTTATAATGACCTAAGCTGATATGCGAACTTTATGAATAAGTGTGGACCGGAATAAGTTTTGCGATAATGGAACATTTAATTTGCTTATTTTCATTTTATTTTCAATCGATTTTAAGAAGAGCTTGAGTGTAGTTATAGAATATTTCACATATATTCACTTCCCCACCTACATACTCACCACCACACTCTCTACACCTCCCCCTTTTTTGGCCCAGAATCCTCATTCCCTATCTACAAATCGCCAATTTTACCGCACTTGACTTATTTCAACATTTCCTTCAATAAAATTGAACCAGGTGGTCTGACGGTAAACACTGAAAAATTTCCATTTGTTGTGTTTTCTACAGTTGATGATTATGAGAATTCAGCAGTAAACTGGACCGTGATCATATGCGATTTCGGCGGATATTGTCCTTTCATACATGATAAACATGGTCGCCGATGTCCAATAGGGTGTAAATGCTATGGGCATATTCATCGTGATTGGTTTGATATCAATTGTAATGCAGATAAAACCAAAAAAAAGTTACAACTAACTGCACTGCCAACAGTGCCATTGACCGTCTTGAGACTGCACCTCGAATATCAAAATCTAAGCACTTTACCAAATATTCAGATGCGTGGCTATGCAGAGATGACTGAACTGTATGCAGCACACAATCAACTCACGACTCTTGAAGTGTCCCAACTGCCCCTTAATTTAACTTACCTTGATCTAAGGAGTAATCAATTGAGGTCACTCAGTACCGATCTTTTGAATTTCTTTGAAGCGCATGAGGTTAATCTCACGCTCGATGACAATCCTTGGCAATGCGATTGCGAATCTAAGCCAATGATTAACTTCATAAAAAAACAGAAAAGTCTCATTTATCATGCTGATGAGCTGCTTTGCAATTTGTCAGGTAAATATAAATTCATGATCGAACTAAATGAAGATCTACTTTGCTCAAGTAAAAATACAAAATCAACCATAATTTCGCCGACACTAATGGGCTGCACCATCGCATCGATTGTGGTCCTTTTTGTTCTAATCACCTTGGCTGTCATCTATAAGCAATCAATTATGATTTGGCTGTATTAACACGACTGCTGCATGTGGTTTGTGGCCGAAGAGGATCTCGATAAGGACAAAAAGTACGATGCTTTTGTATCGTACTCCACGAAGGATGAAGAAATGATCAACGAATTAGTGCCGAAGGTTGGAGAACGGGCCACGCTCATATCGTTGTTGTTTGCATGATCGTGATTGGCTGATTGGCGAATACATTCCTCAGAGTATTGCGCAGAGTGTGGCTGAATCGAAAAGGGTCATCATTGTGTTATCTCCGAACTTTCTCGCTTCGGATTGGGGTCGCATGGAGTTTCGCTTAGCCTATCAAGCGTCGATGGAAGAGCGCCGCAGGCGACTCATTATTATACTATATAAGGAGGTCGAAAATTTTGAACCATTTGATGACGAGTTGAAGGCGTATCTGAAGCTGAACACATTTTTGAAATGGGGCGATGCAAACTTTTGGTGTAAGCTGAGGTATGCCATGCCGCATAAGGGCCGAAGAGTTGATAATGAAAGTGCAGCATCGTATAAGCATCAGACTTAAGATAATTAGACTTAAGCACAAGATACAAAAAAACAATTTATTCAAAAGATGTCAAAACAAAAAGAAAAAAATTTACTTCAAATGCATTTGCATCATGTTAATTAGCAATAACCAATGAAGTCTGCGGAACTCTTTAAGTCTATTATTCAAGAATTATTCTTTATGCCTAATAACTGCAGGGAAGCCTGTATAAATCGGGTATTTCGCTATAAATACATGTATATTAAACTCCTAAAAGTAAACTAGAAAGGCAGGGCTAGAGTCGGGCGTAACCGACTATAGAACAAAAAAGTTTTTCTCTTAGTAAAAGCCTGTTTTTCGGTCGATCGTTCCTATGGCAGCTATATGATATAGTAAACCGATATATATCATATTCAGAAATATGGATAAAATATTATCTTGAAACTGTTAAATCCTAAATTTGGTAACGGTATCTTAATAAACAAAAAAGTTTTTCTAAGTATAGGTGTTCGGCCGATCGTTCCTATGGCAGCTATGTCGTTATAGGTCGAATATCAAAAACTAAATATAAACTCGTTTTGCCTATGGATTGGCAGAGTCTTCGTGCAAAATTTTTTTAAAATTAGGGTTTCCATTTCCGAGATCCGTGTGTTCATACGGACAGACGGACATGCCTATATCGATTCGTCTTGCGATGCTGATCAAGAATATACATATATATAATGAGGGGTCTGCCACGCCTCTCCTTCTGCCCGTTACATACATTTGCACAACTTTATTATACCCTTTACCATTTTTTGGTACAGGGTACAAAAAAAAATTGATGACGCAGATAGACAATGTGCCTGTAAAAATCTTTGCATAAGAACTATTGTTATTTTCAATATACCCCAAAGTCAACCAAATGAAACACATGTATTTTATTTGAACAAGATATTTATTTTGTTCATTCTTTCTTCATCCTTCTTTCTTCACGACTTGCAAGAGACTAACTTAACTAAACTTTAACTTAAGAACAAGAGCGCACAATCACTAAGCACACTGACGAAATTCAGTTTCCACAGAATTGCCGCGAACTCATTGCAGACTGGCGCCACCATAGCTCAGTTCAAAGTCGCATGCTACTAGTACATCGGATTTTGCTTTTGCTCTATTCACAGGAATATTGAATCATACAAAAGACATTTGGTTCAATTCCTGTGAATCCAACAAGAACTTTTATAAATTTAAAATTGCCAAGTGATGTCACAGACACGTTGATTTGTTAGAAAAATTACATTTACAGCCACTACGAACCGAAAATAACGAAGTTAATTCTAGAGTTTTCGGAATACAAGTAAAAACAAACATTTAGGTTATGACTTTAAAGTAGGCTGGCACATAGATGGCGCTACTAGTATCAAATCCATATGATTTGATCCCTAACCTTCAAAAGAAAGCTGTTCAAATTTTATGATATTTCACTCAGAAGTTTCTGAATTTTTGTGCGAAGAGTAACACTACTTTTGTGATTATCAAAACAATGGATGTAAAACAATTTCGTACTTTAATTTTGCACTGCTTTTTGATGGTAAAAAATACCGTTCAAGCGAAGCAATAGCTTGGAAAGTGTTATAAGGACTCCGTTCCATCAGAAAAAACAATATAACTTTGGTTGGCTGACGTCAAACATGGTCGTAGAGACACCGATGAAGCAGAACCCAGTGGACGTCCAAATGAGGCGGTAACACCAAAAACGGTTAAGAAAATCCAGATAATGGTATTGATTGATCGCCGACTGAAGATACGTGAGCTAGGTGAAATTATAGATATTTCGAAAAGTACTATACACCCTATATTGACCGAAAATTTGGAGATGAAAGAACTGTGTGCAAGATGGTTGCCGTGTTTGCTCACTGTTTACGTGTCACAAGTCAATCAAAACAATGGCAAAGCTAAATTTTTTTTTTTTTTTTTTTTTTTATTTCCAAATTGTACAAGTATTCTGTCTCAACTTAGTTTGACTTTAATACAATATTTAGAGCTTTTTGGGTTTCTACTTAAGTTACATGAGCATTCAAATGTAGCTTACTATTATATTTGATATTTGGTTTAAAAAAAAAAAGAGAAAAAAGTAGGAACACCTCGTCTGCAGGCGATTACTACACACAGCTTCCCCGCTCTCGCGAGATACTGTATCGTTCACTGCCTACAGCGAGGGATTCCTTTTTCCTTTCATTTGGGTAGGCGTAGATGGTGTGTTGGTTTTGTTATATTAAGTCGATTGGACGGCGTCTTTGTAGTCTTCTGGGAAGGGTTAGCTCTAACGTTGGTAGGGTATTTATGTCGTTGTTGCAATGCACTTCGATTGTTGATTGGTGTCTACGGCTTGTTTTTTGTATTTGCTGTGCGACTGTTGGCACATTAAGGTCACGATGAATGACGTTATTAGAGACATACCAGGGTGCGTTGGTGATAACTCGTAATATTTTTGATTGTTGTCGTTGTATGATGTCCAGGTTGCTTTTTTTAGCTGTTCCCCATAGTTGCAGTCCATAGGTCCATATTGGTTTTATTATTGAGTTGTATATCAAGAGTTTGTTATAGGTTGATAATTTGGATTTTCGATTAAGTAACCAGTACAGTTGTTTGAATTTAACGTTGATCTGGTCTCGCTTTTTAGTAATATGATAATTCCATGTCAGCTTGCTGTCGATGTGCATGCCCAGGTATTTCGCCACATTGACTATAGGAATATCAGTTCCATTTATCTTAACATTTTTTGTTGGGTAAGTTCTCTTTGTTGTATACACGATTTGCTGCGTTTTTTGCTCATTTATTTTTATGTTCCATTCTTTGAACCATTTTGTGGTGGTGTCCAGAGTATTTTGTAATTTAGCTGTTGCAGTGCAAATATTTTCGTGGGCGTAGAGAAGGATAGTGTCATCAGCAAATGTGGCTAGCATCGCATTGTCATCGTCAAGTACTGGAATGTCTGATGTGTAGAGTGAATAGAGTAGAGGACCAAGCACACTGCCTTGAGGGATGCCGGCTGTAATTTTTCGCAAGTTAGAAGTGGAGCCATTATATTTTAAGTAAAAATGACGATCAGTGAGATAGCTTTTTAGGATTTCGAAGTAGTTTTGAGGAAACATGTTGTTGAGTTTGTGTAGGAGCCCCTTGTGCCAGACCTTGTCGAATGCTTTTTCAACATCCAGAAATACTCCAATGCAGAATTTTTTGTTGTCAAGATCGGTCATTATTTTATTTGTGACTCGATGAATTTGTTGAATAGTCGAGTGATTGTGGCGGAATCCAAATTGGTGGTCAGGTAACAGTTTTTCTTTATCCAGTATTGGCTTCAATTTGTCAAATAATAACTTTTCGAAAATTTTTCCCATAATGGGTAGAAGACTAATTGGCCGGTATGAGGATGTCTGTGTTGTGTCTTTGCCTGGTTTGGGGATGGCCACTATTTCTGCAATTTTCCATAGCTTCGGAAAGTAATGGGTTCGAAGAATAGAATTGAAGATGTTCCGTAAGTACGTAATTGCCGTTATTGGTAGTTGTTTTAATATTATGCCTGTTATTTGGTCATAACCTGGTGCTTTTTTGCTTTTTGTCTGTTTTTTTATGTAGTCAATTATATGTTGCGTCGTAAATGGTTTTGTTTTTGGTGTTGGGGTTGCAGGACTGTTGGATAAATGTAGGGTCCTGCTGTTGTCTGATCCATCGGAGAATATTCCTTCAAAGTAGTCTGCCAGGATTGAGGCTTTGTCTTCATCAGTTTTGGCCCAGTTCCCGTCAGGTTTGCGTAGTGGTGGCTGATGATGCGTTTTATTTAGTAGCTTTTTTGTAGCTTTCCAAAGCGAGTAGTTAGCATCTGCTGTAGGCTTGAGTCGAGTTAAATAATTTGTTGTTTCTTTGTCGGCATTTAGTTTAAGTTGTCGTTTAAGATTTTTGGTAGCTCTGTTGTAATTTGCTTTATCGCCCGGGAATTGGGTAAGTTGCCATCTTTTGCGAAGTTCTTGTTTTTTTTTAATCAGCTTTTTTATTTCTGGACAGGAATAGACATTATTGGGTTTGGATACAAGTGTTGGAGTGGATTCTAGAGCAGCTAGTTGTATTGTGTCATTTAGGTGTACTATGGCTCTATCAACATCATCGTGGCTTTTTAGAGGGATATTTAAAATAAGGTGATTATTAACATAGGCACGAAAAGAGTCCCAGTCCGTTTTCTTATTACATATTGCATGTGGTACGTTTTTGATTACCGTGTTAAGTTGATACGAGTAAGTCAGTAAAAGTGGCGAGTGGTCAGAAGAAAGATCGAGTAGATTTTTTATACATAACTGATGGGGTTTAAAATTTTTGGTTATGCAAAAGTCTATAAGGTCGGGAATTTTATTGGGATCTGTGGGCCAATAAGTTGGCTCACCAGCGCTAATGTGGTTTGCCTTTATTGAGTTTATTGCCATTAAAAGATTTTTCCCTTTTGTGGATGTGATCCTAGAACCCCATATAGTATTTTTTGCGTTGAAATCGCCTGCACATATGAATCTTGGACCTAGGGTGCTAAAATAGCTTATATAGTCGTCCTTTGAAATTTTATGTCTGGGGGGGCTGTATACTGAGGAAATAGTGAATAAGCCATTTTTATCGTATAAAAGTACGCTTGTTGACTGTATATGCTGTGTGCTGAAACTGTGCTGTGTTGAAAATTTTATGCTGTTTTTTATGATTATAGCAGAGCCACCATGTCCAGTGCCGTCAGGGTGATTTGTGTTGATTAGCGTGTATTGTGGTATATTAATGTAATGTTTTGATGTGAAGTGTGTTTCTGATATTAACGCTATATCTATAAGATTGTCATATAAGAACTGTTTAAGTTCACGGGAATGGTTGCAGAGACCGTTTGCATTCCAGATGATTATTCTTAGTTCACTGTCCATGATGTTTGTTTAAGATTGTTGATAAGACATTGATGACATTCATCATTTTGTCAATTGATCTGATTAAGTCTTTTATCATGGCTTTCAGTTCGGATAGGTCATTGTCCTGGGAAGGGGATTCTTTTTGCTCGGCATTTGTTAGTGGGTGAGAGACTTCTGTTTGATGAATATTATGGGAAGTTTGATTGTTTGCTTTAGGAATGTTTAGTTGGGATTTAGGTGTAGCTGTGCTAGGATTCTTATTCATTTGTATTGAATTTAATTTTGCCGTTTTTGTTGGGGATTTTTTTTCCGCTGCTGCGTTGGCGTAGCTAATGCCTGGTATAATGGTGCTTTGAGGATTCTCGTTATGTGGGTAGATATTTGTTCCAGTGTCTAGTTTTTTTTCACGCAATGGGGGAAATCGTCGGATTTTTATAGCCTTGTAAATTTCGCAGCCTTTGTAGTTGGCGGTGTGACTGCCGGAGCATAGGGCACATTTAACTAGGCCGTTGTCAGAGGACAGTTCGCAGTCACGAGTTTTGTGGTTACCTGCGCACTTCACACAGACTGGGTCGCGGGTGCAAAAGTTTTTTGTATGGCCATATTTTTGGCAGTTACTGCACTGAGCCACTATTCTTTTGTGATGTGGAGGCTCGATTATTATTTTAGTCTGGAGTAATGTATTTGTTTCATATATGTTTTTATTGTTAGCGGATTGTTTTAATTCAATAAAGAACAGCGGGAGAGGCTTTCTTGTGTGTTTTTGTTGGATATTGTAAATATTTTTAACTTCATGTCCAAGCTCCGTTAATTCGGCTTTTATTTCCTCAACATCCGCGTTCGGGTGCATGTTTCTTAAAACAACTTTAAAGTTACGGTCTTCTTTTAGTTTGAACGTGTAGTACTTTGTGTTATTGCTTTTTAGCATTTTTATTGTTGCGGAGTATTGATCGGGTTCATTAGTTTGAATTCTAACTTCATCGTTGGGTAAGCATTTCAGCAGATAGTTTTTGGTGCCAACTGTTGTTGTTAGTGCGCTAATCAGAGTATTGATTTCTTGGGCGCCTTGAACGTATATTGGTGGAGGCTTATTATTTTTTTTAGTAATTTCTTGGTCCGCTGCAAGGGTATTACTGTTTCTTTTGTTATTGTTATTGTTATTATTTAGTTTATTTAGTTTGGTTTTGTTATTAATATTTTGCGTGGAAATAATTGTATTTGTCCCATTGTCGATGTTGTCGTTGTCCTCCGTTTGCAAAATTTCAAATCTATTTGATGAAACAGTTGTTTTGCTTAGCCAGTATTGTTGTAGTGTTGTTTGTGATGAGTCTTGTTGTGTTGTTTGTATTTTAGTGGTGTATTTGTTTTTCTGTTTTTTGTTAATGTTTGACTGTTGTGTTGTTTTTTCTGGAGAGTCGCGGTTTCTTTTAGTTGTTGAGTTTGTGCTGTTTTGTAGATTATTTGTAATGTTTTGATTTTCTACCTGTGTTATTGGAGAGCTTATTACGTTTGCTGATCTTAGAGGCTGTGATGATTCGGTTATGTAGATTGTTGGTGTTATTGCTGTTTTGGCTGAAGTGATCGGTTTAGTTGTTGTATATGTTGAAGTTGTAGGAGTTGTGTTTGCAGCTACCGTAGTTGTTGCTGCGCTTTGTGTAGTTAGTGTTGCTGATGATGTTGTTGTCGTTATTGTTGCCATTGTTGGTGTTAGTGTTGTTGATGATGTTGATGTCGTTATCGTTGTTGTTGTTGGTGGTAGTGGTGATGTTGGAGTTGTGCATTGTGCGCTCCAAGATGGTATAGGAGCGGAGCAAGATTTTGCTCGGTCTATGTTCGTCAATGCGGGCGACTGACCTTTGGTGGTGGTGACTGTAGGCGACTTTATGGTAAAGTAGCCCACATTCGATAGTCTACGCTCGTTCGGTTGAGCGTTAGACATTTTTGGTTGTTTGGTTTTTGATTAATAGTAAGCACTCGATTTAATTAAACGCGTCCGTTCGCAGCGAATATTCAAATGAGAATGGCAAAGCTACATGAATTGAACTTCGAATTGTTCCCACATCCACCGTATTCGCCAGATTTGGCTTCCAGTGACTACTGGCTGTAGACCAATGCTCGCAGACCAAAATTTTTTTTTTTGTAAATACAAAAAAAGTAGCAAAAACAAAAGGTTATATAAACTTAACGAAATTATCGACTAAAAAGAAAAACAATGGATATGCTAATAATGTAGCAAAAAAAAAGAATTGTTTTTGTATAAGTAGTCTTGTGAAATACTTATACATAAATGCGTATGTGTAAAAAACCTACATAACATGTAAAAAAAAAAAAGAAAACATAAGTAGAGCGAATGTTTAATAAACTTAAGAAAGCGCTTTGTAAAATACATAAAAAATTTATTACAATAAATAAGATACACTAAAAAAACCAATCGAAAATATAACAAAAAACATTATGAAAGCGAAATGCATTGACACGCGTGATTCGATATCTCATTCTATAAGCATAAATCAATAAGAAAATAAATAAATAAATTAAACATGAATATAACATGAAAATAGAACTATCTTGACCATAAAAATTTGATTTGAAATTTATAACAAAACGCTTCATTTGTTTTTATCTGAGCTGTCTCAAGTTTTACTAAAACATTTACCAAAGATTTTCATTATTTATAAAAAGTAAAAAATAATCGACAGCGTTTGGTCTCGCCTCGTAGTTGCAAATTGTAGTGTGACTCGCTGAATTCATCGCGTAGTCCAAAGTAGTAGATGATCGTGTTATCCTCGCCAAAATTGCTAGGAAAATGCAGTGACAAATGAGCAGCTTAAAAATTTTGGCGAGATGACAACCATTCGTAATCTAATATTTAATTCTTCTTCTTCTTTTGTTTAAAAGCACAGTTCCTCATCAGCATCGCTTTGTACAAACTTCGTAGCATCAAGTCGCTTTTCGTACGGTTTGAAAACAGTTTTGCCTTAAGAAATTGCAGATTCACTGAATCACAAAAAACACTAAGACCTCGCTATGCGACGTTTCTTTTTGCGTTTTTTTTCGAATTTCTGTCGTTTCTCAATGAAGACTAATTTTCGCTATGAGTCATGTATTTCGTATTGCTTTGTTTTTTTTTTTTTTTATTTATTTTTAGGGGAATAAGTTGTTTTCAAATTTGTTGAAACTTCTGTGAAATCAGTGCTGACAACCTGAAAATGGTATTTTTCTGATCAAAATCCGTCAGCATTGGATTCCTTAATTAGCTTACGACAAATCATACAGAATAGAGGAAAAACTCATTGAATCACATACATGGGTGTTTTACGACGATTTAATGATTGAGAAAATGCGGTAAACATAGCAAAAGCGCTTGATCTGGCTACAACAATCCTCAGAACTATTCAAGCTCGATATAGAAATAAAATAACAGAGACTGTCAAATCTGTAACACTTAGAAAATTTAATTTTTGGTCTTTTTTATTGTATATTAATATTAAATGAATTAATAAAATTTTATTTTATTTTCGTTTTTTCAATTGTTTTCTTTTTTAAGGAAGTTTTCTCACATATTATTAATATGTTAAGTCAGACATTTCGTAAGCACTGGTTATAAATAAATTCAATCTATGTTTCAATGCCGACAGCTCGACTTTGCTCATTCAGCTAAGTTTCCTGTAGTAAAATATCATAGCCTCGAGGCATATGCATAAAGCATAAAAGTAATTTCAACATTATTTAATGCCAGCTTAGACAAATAACCTGGCACATATACCTAATCCACATCGATTAACAATTATTTACATGCCTCATACAAAACGGATTTTCATTAAACAAAAATACAAGTGTTCATAAAGTTTTCATAGACTATAAAAGGCAGACACAGCTGCAGCAGAGCTCGCTTACATAGATTATTAACTCAAATTTTCTAATTACTTGTTGCCATATATTTTCGTTATGCCACCCACACACACACTCGCACACTCGCACACTCGCACACTCGCACACACTCATGCAGGCACACAGACACATGCTGGGGAGCAATAAAACTTGCGCCTTTGCGTGTCTCATTGGCAATTTCGCATGTATGTACATGTACACACACGCCAGTGTAGTTCATAATTTTCAACAATTTCCAAGCGTGTGTATATTAAAATGTCTGAATTGCCAACATTAGGGAAAATTACATGCACTGAGTTGCTGTCTAGATGTTGTAGGGGAAACCGCAGAACGCACAAGGAACGACGACGATGACGATTACAGTAAAACCAATGTCACAAGTGCTGAAAATAGCGGCTGAAAAAAAAAAAAAAAAACAGGAGAAGCAGCAGAACAAACAAAAGGCAAAAAAATGCCTTGCGCATAAGTTGGAAAATGCGCCATGGAAAAGCTTAAAAATTAAGTAATTTTCTATTAGGAAAAGTTTGAATTGCCTTCTTAGGAATTACGCAGATGTGTGTTTATGCTTTTACTTTTGGGTTATGCTTCTTTGTTGTTTGTTTCGCTGCTGCTGCTGCTTCTTCTTCTTCTTCTTCTTGTTTGTGCATTTTATTTAATTTGCGGACGTCGTTTCCTACTTTTTGCTTTGTGTTTTATTTTTTATTTTTATTTTTGTTGTTTTGTTTTGTTTGCTGGCTTTGTTTTCAGTTTACACGGCTGAGGGAGTTTGTTGTGCGGTTTTGCTAAGCAATTTCAAAACTGCAACAGATGCGGGCCAAACACAAATCTTAAGTTTTTAAAAACATGCACATACTTGCACAAAACTATAACTAATTTAATTAACTCACATACACACACACACACACACACATACACTTTAGTGCTCATGCGTGTTATGGCGCGTGCTGGTTCGAAACATGACAGGCACATATTTAGTTTAGGCATTTAGTTTAAAATGAAATCATTTGAAAAACATTTAATATAAATAACAGTCACGTCGGCAAATGAAAACTGTAGCGTAAATGTAGAAATTATTTAATTAATTAGTTTCTTTCATTATTCGACTG